>KZ808454.1:104738-115879 GCA_000696205.2 Oncopeltus fasciatus | reverse complement strand
ACTACCAATGAATATAGAACTATCATACCTTCTATTATCCGTCTTCATTGGTTTCTGCAAACCATCTTCTTTTGGCGAGCGCTTTCGGACATTGTCCATCCTCGTGGCCGGATACATACACGGCCACGAGGATGTCTATTATCCATAGATTATTGTTAGTTTTTAAGATAATAACTAATTATTTAAAAAAAAAAACTAACACTAACTGATATAATTATAATTTTTTGCAACTTGGAAAATCATTACACATTCAAAAATAACTGTAAATACAGCAAGTATAAAAAACTTTTTTTTTTTTTTTAAATATACAAATAAAGAAATATACCCACAGAACACAATCTGAGTCTTTCAGTGCGCTATAACCTCAGGTTTCAAAGATGGCAAGTTTACAGTTTTTTTTTTTATTATAAAATAAAAAATTATATCGGAAGCACATTCTAGTATAATCGGACAATAAAAAAGTCCTTTATATAGGCTAGAATGACCACAGTAGTTTCCCATTATTGACTTCACCCTTGGCAGGTGCTTCCATGAAATTGTTTAACATAAGTAAGGAATTTAAAGTTTAATAACTATAACTACGTGAGATTTTGTAGGGAAATTAATAAAAATTGAGATATAATAAATAAATAAATAAAAGTTTGTATGCTTATTTTACTAACAAGGTAAGTAAAAGTCCGGACCAGAATTAATTTGAATTTTGAATAACTACAAGCAACACTTATCTTAAAAGTAGCGTTTGGAACTCTATGGTTATTACAGATTCCAATAAGATATTTTATGAATCCCCATATTAATGATAGAAATCCAGACCTGAATTATGTTAAAATCTCTACCAGGATGTGGAGATCTAAGATAAATAATATACAAACTACATACTACGTAATTTTAAAATATATATATATATATATATATATAGCATTTTTAAAAAATTAAAAAATATATATACATATAGATACTGAATTTGAGATACAAATGTACAACAGAAAAACATGGGATCAAAAAATGAAGATTTCCATGTTTGTTATTTTAATAGAGACAAGAGTTTTTGTAGGCCAATCTAAGGTCTTCAGGGTAAAGACAACCTGTTTGCTTAATCTTTTATTCATACGATCAAACCATTTAAAATTGAATTTATCACAGGATCAGTAGCTATCTAAATTTAAAACTGTATTCTAATCAGTACTGAATTTCACGATATGCACAATTCTAATTTTCGGAGGAATTTCGTGGGTAATGGGGATACCATGAAAATTAAGCGAAAAGATAATGTAAAGCGTTCGAACACCAGGTAGAAACTCATTACGTTCCACATATAACCCTTATTTCTTCAGGGCTAAGGTTAGAGGGAAGTTGTGAATTAGGGATCCAGGTGGCACGACGTCCCCTCTAGCCTTCATGATAGTCTTGAAGACGGCTTAAAATGTAACGCCGAAACGTCGGCAGATAAAAAATACCCTTTTTTTTAAATTGTATTTTTTTGGATTATCTTGACCGAACCACTAACAAAAAGAAATTTACTAATAATCTGTACGGTCAAAAACTCTCCATTTGAACCAAGTAATTAAGTTCCCCCAGTGAAAAGATTTATCGTGGACAGATTGCCCCAAGGCAGAAACATAATGGTTTTCTGGCTAGGGGATCCGAAACGGGTAGATCTGTTGAAATCTCGGCAAATTAGACGCAACTTTAATCATTTCCTTACCTAGGCATTGTTCAACAGTCGTGGGAGTCCATAAAGTCCCTGACGCAGGAGTTGCGTTAGTGTCTGTTTTCACATTACAATCAGACACATTACGCTCAATATTCATTGTTCATCTATAATTTCTCTCTCATTATTTACTATTAGAGGAAATACAATATAATTTATGCAAAATGTAACATTGTAGTATTTATATTTTAAAGCACTTTTAATATATAAAATGAAACATATTAATCAATGAACCCACCATTTCCCTCCAGTTCTGAGACATTTCTGTTTAGTAACATTATCGGCTGTTAACGCGTCAAACCGGCAATTTTTATCACATCGACGACATTCCTTGAAGAAGCATAAAAAATGCTTAGCAAACGCAGCCCTTGCGTCAGGGACTTTATCGCTAAAACTGTTCATACAGAGAACGCATTCAGAGGCATGCAAGCAAACTCTGCTACCTGTTGCTGTATTTTATCGATTTACAACCGACATTTTGTGTCTAGAAATGTTACAATTATTTTGGTAGTACTTATAAAATTTCAAAATCATTTTAGACAAATGGAAACTTAATCGCTTAAGGATGACATTTTGCATGTAGTACGGCTTTTTTTAGACCAAAATAATGATGTAATAAACGTAAAATCGGAGCTTTGATTTATTATGTTGTTAAAACAAATTATAAAATCATGATTTTTAAGACTTTTTTCTACTTTCGTATCATGAAAATCCACTTGGCTAATATATACTTCATTGAATAATAATATATTCATACTGCTAATAATGAAATTACTACTCATTGGTGTTCTTACATCTTGTAATAAGATTTTTGAGAGTATTTCATTATTCGCTCATTAAAATTTGATTTTAGCTAATTATTTAAATAATATACTACTTTCTAACTATAGGCTCATATCTAGTCATTATGAAATGATAATTTTCTGCATACCTTTCATACTTCTTCAGAAGTTCTCCAACCGCGTCATTCCCCTGCCCACTGTATAAATGTAAAAGACTCTTGTTTTCCGCCAGTTCTTTCAGCAATTGTTGCCTCAAGATGTCCATTGCATGGCAAATTCTCATATGTTTCAGTCTCGTCTTCTTCACTTCAGAAAAACAGTCCTTCCTGAGAGACTTTAGCATTTCTTCATTAATCTCCTTAAAGTCTTCTAAGAGGTTCGTTTCTAGCATAAGGTTATTCGCGTATTCTTCCAATTCTTTGTGCCTCCGTTTCTTCTCGCTTATCTCATTTTCCAGCTCCTCTTGCTTGGCCTCTATCTCCAGGAGGCCTCGTGCTTGTTCCTCTGCCGAGTCTCTGACCCGCTTGTACTTGATGTAGAACTCTCTGTATTCGGCTAGCATGTTCCCCAGGTGCGTGGTCTCTCCTGTCAACCTGATGGCTTCCTCCCTGTACCTGAGTGTCTGCTGGCTGTACTTGAGCTCGCCGTACGCGTCCCTCAGGTCCTCTACCTTGTCCGCGTGGCTCTGTCGCATGTCAGACACCTGCTTGTTCTTCACCAGGATCATTCTTCTGAAGTCCCGGTCTGCCGCTTCCTCCAGACGCTCGAAGAGCCGCTGGTCGCTCTCTTCCGCCTCCTTCTCCGCCTCCAGGATGGCGGCCGTGTAGGCTTCTCCTATCCTGCCTATTTCGCGGGCTCTCGCCCTGTGCTTCACCTTCATCAGTGCCACTTCGCCGTCCAGCGCACGCTCCCAAGCCTCTTTCCTTAGCCTCAGCCTGTCTCCTCTTATTTCTCCTTCCGCTTTGAACACTTCTCTGTACCGATCGAGCGCTAGTCCGACATAACCTTCCCTCTCCTTGTTCAACTTGAAATAGGGCTGGATGTCCACTTTCTTCCCTAAGTCGCCCTCGCCCATGCCCTGGATGTGTATCAGGTTCCTCTCAGCCCTCCGAATCTCTCTCTCCACCTTCATCAGCTGATAGACAGTGTTTCCGTAGTAGTGGCTCATGTTGTCCCTGTCTATTTCAAGGTTCATTCGTTCCTTCCTCACAATGTTCAGCTCCTCCCCTACTTTAACAGCGTGTTTTTGCAAATCTTCCATTTCTTTACCATGATATTCCAATACTTCAATGGGTGTGCCTTCCACAATTTTTTCCTTCTTTTGTCTCTTCTTCTTTGGCATGATTTTCGCTTAAATAAAAATATAAAAAATAAATAAATCCCATTCTTGTTGGCATATAACACTTTTTTTCATATATACGTAACTATTAATCAACATACTTATATTCAAATAGCCCATTAAATTTTAGTTAAAACATTTTAAACTAAAAGAGAGTTGGCAAATATTAGAAACATTTTTGATATTGGACAAGTAAATCACACAACTAGTAAAAGGAGAAGATTAGTTAGAGTCAAAAGTATGCACTCTCTCTCTTCTGTGTTCGTTGTCAGCGAGACTACAACCTTACTATCAAACTTACAAAGTACACTTGTAAAAGTAAGTTAGATATTTCAAGATAGTGCCAAAAAGTATAAATTCAAGCTAATTTTATACGGATATTTCAATGTGAAATAAGAAATATGTTCTCTACATTTCAGTATTTGGAAAGTCAAAAAATTTTATTTTCAAACAAAACTGATTATTAGGACTCGCAGTCCTTACGCTGCGGGCTCAAATCCTGCCCAGGACAAGCTTTTATGTATAAATAAAAGCTTGTCCTGTGCCATGGATGTTTATAATGAAGTGGTAACCTGTAGATAGCCCCTTCCTCCATGAGCCTAAGTGATTTAAAGGAGGCTGACACTATATTAAAAAAAAAAGTTGACACACACCATGCAAATATATGTACATAAAATTGTTGTTTTCTCTTTCTTTAACAAGGATAACAAGCTGAGTTATCATTAAATTGGTTCTCATCCCTGAGGTGAGTTCTTGTGCGACATAATCCTTGGACAATCTACGCACATTCCTCCCTCCTGCTTCTAATTCCTCTGATTCATGTCCATCTTTAGGGAAATCTGGGAGATCTGCCTAGCTTGCGAAACCCTAGCGCAATAGATTATTTACTACTCTGATTGCATTGATAACACTGAGTCGCGTTTACGTAAACTCTCCTTCAAGATACTGGCGTAAGCGGCCTGCTTTATAACAGCCCGAGTAAACAATGCATTTTGAACGTTTAAGTGTATGATATGTGTCCCATCGTACTAAAATGCAACTTGCTATTAAAAGAGTTTTTTTTTGCAGAGAAACGACCATCCCTCAAAAATGTAAATTTCATACATTACTGTAAAGAAACAAACCGTTTTCACTTAACGACGCACAGTAGCCTAAACTTAGGAACTGTTATTCACAATCACTGCGATCAGTACTGAACACCAGCTTTGTACAATCTATTTCAATCTCTCAGGGAACACGCGCTCTCTCAAACAACCATCAATTATTTTCAAATTTATTAGAAGACCGTGTCCAATATTTTCAGGTTGTTTAGTTTCTGGCAAATTTAAAAAAAATTTTAAATAATTTTTTTTTTCTACACTTCTTGGTATGCGTAATAACGGCTTAGTGCCCGATATAATAACCTTCCCAATCGCTGTGAAAAGGCGTACTCCACAAGCTCAGACCAGTCAGGAACGGTAAATGTGCGGTAGATGTCTGTAAATATCCCAATATCTGACCAGGAAGGAGCCTTTGACAAACCACATTGCGTGTGCCATTACCTTCCTATCATACACTTCCTCGAGACTTCCTACTCGCAGGTTTTCTGCATCCGGTGGGAGTAGGAAGTGGTGGGGACTGAGGATTGCCTTCGCCATGCTCCTCATTCGAACAATTTGCGTTGGTCGCGTCAAGCGTGTAAAAGTGATATGTTTTTTTTTGTTTTTAACGGCGTGTCAACCTTTGGTCATTAACGCCAGGGAGATATTTTTAGAAGCAGGAAGATATTTTCAAGAAGAAGAATTTCTTAGCAATAGGTCATATGAAGAAGGTATAATGAATTGTTAATGCGAATAGTTATTATGTGGATGGACATAGTACTCGTAATTTCTTTGTACTAGGAAACTATGAAATTTATAAGAAAGAAAAAATCGAGAGAGAATGGAAAAGAATCATACTGAAAATGCATCTAGATAAGATTTAATAGCCTGCCCTCTTTCAGAAAGTTCATTACAGAGTCGATGACTTTATCGTCATCCAATAGAATTTCGTCTAGAGTCCCATTTAAGTTATATGATTTGTGTTTCTACAAAGCAGAGAGCGATTTTCTATCAATCCTAGTAACGGTTGCTATGTGATAAAAAATAAATGACTAGTGAAATACTTGAGTAAGGTTAAGAATTGATCCGAAAAGAATTTTTATCCAGATAGTAAAGAGTCTGCGCCTAATTATTTAAAACATAGCAATTTATTAATAGAATGCCTTTTGGGATATACTTAAATTCAAGTCTACAAAGTTCCTAAAATTATTACAGAGAAATATTCACCTGTTTCGGAACTGTCCTTATCAAAACCTAATAACTTCTAATTGATTATGAAAACACTATCACTATTTGTGTGTAACCAACACTAGAGAACTACTTTATCTCATCTGGCTATTTATATGTAAGCAGCTCAGAAATAATTATGTATCGCACGAGGAAATTGCTTCATATATAAAGAACGTCACCATACGTGGCTCTTTTGTATTTTAGACACAAGTAATTTTACCCTCCCGCCCGCAAAATGTGTTACAGAAAGAGGGAGACTCACTCGCGGGGGGCAAAATTCATGTAAAGTAAAAAGTAGAGAGTAGATCAGCAGGTTAGTCATAAAATGAGGTGGCTGTTTCAGCCGATCTACCAACAGATGTTTGCGGTATTATGTAAAGTGAAGTGCTAACTAACACAAATATACAAAGTTTTAGGCTGTTTGAGACCTTGTTGTCTATATTACAATAATGTTATGTATCCTAGCCATGTGTTATCATCGGTTCAGAATCTTCGCAGAAATCACTGACGGGGGTTCATAAGTAGGGACTCGAACCTGCGTTTCCTGATTACTTGTCATCATACGTCCTAAGGTGGGTTTGGTCCTTCCTAGCTAAGGCTATTTTTACTATAAAATAATAGTTGTAAATTATTATTATTAGTTACCAAAAAGGGAACCACGTGTGGTATGACTAATATTATGAGTATCAGCGCCTGCTTTCAGACAGCCTTTTACGGCTGTGTAAACTACACCACACTCTAGGGTGGCTGCGAGACCACTGGGAAGAGTTTCTGACAGGACGGGATTTAGTGCAGAAGTCAGGACGACCGGCTACCGATCAGAAAACGCGGGTTCGGGACCCGCCATGGCCTAAGGCATTACCTCTATGATACTTTTGAGCAGTCAAGAATTATCTATGAGACATTATTATCCCATTACAGAAGCCTATGATACATAAAAGCCAATAAGTTATTCATGAATTAATCCAAAACCAGTCGAGAACGTGTCATTAACATAAGAGAATAAGCTACGTTCTCATTACATGTTCAGAACAGTCTGAAAACAAGTTCCCTCTATCGATTCAATAAGAGTGTCCACTCAACTCTGAGGAGATACTAAGGAAGGAGGTTACAAACCTGTTTCCCAATCACAAAATGGAGGTGTCTAGAATCCATATTATGTTGATGTCGAAGACTGAGCGTACTGAAGAGAGCCTTTATGACTTACTCTGAAGTAAATAGCGTTTTGAGGACTTTGGAAAATGGCAATCTTGGTAACTCTTCCTAAGAGAAGCTGAGTTCCGTCTAAAACTAAGAATGTTTACTGTAAATCTGAAGCTAAACTATCAGAACTTAAAGCTATCTGTTTTCTTGAAGTTTCTCTAACAATTATTAGATGATTTTAGTTGGGGTTCGGTCAAGGTAGATAAAAAAAAAAATACAAACTTAAAAAAAGTGTATTTTTTTAAAAAGATTATCTGTCAACGTTTCGGCTTACATTGTAAGCCATCTTCACGGCTATCATGAAGACGAGAGAGGACGTCCTGTCCATAAGTTCACATTTCCATGACTTGTTTCTCTAAGAATATTTATTAAATATGCTATGTACTTATTTACGCCAAAACTTTTCTTAGCTAAAAGTGTAATTGAGAAGTGATTGAAATCCATGTTTCCATTGAGCTGATGGACACAAGATGGAGGATACGTTTCAATACGCCACGTGGACGTACGTAGCTATTGCCGTAGTTCCGGGGAGATCAGCTGATAAGGAGATACCTTATGGTATACACTGCCTCTAACCAATCTTTGGCATATATATCTTGAACAATAAACATTCAGGATCTAACTAAATTTATTAACTTACATTAGATGTTTATTCAAATCAGATATATCCATTTTCGCTTTAAATATTATTATTCCCTTTGAAAACCTTTCTTGTAGTAGATATGTCTTTCTTTTTTCAATCACTTTAAAACGCTATTCTTTCACAAAATTGTCAATCTTTAAGATATTTAATTATAAATCAGACTTCGATAGAATACGAATAATAGAATAGTTTTCCAATGAAAAAATTACTTCTCGCAGAGAAACAACAAAACCAAATCAAAGTATTCACATGTAACTGAACCGATATCAAGGTTAAGAGTTTTTTTTAAATAATCTATTGAAGATATTTAATTAGAATGATTTGTACAGAGTTGTGAGGCCCTGGTCAGTATGATTTATACAGAGTTATGAGGCTCTGTTCAGAATGATTTGTACAGAGTTGTGAGGCTTTGTTCAGTATGATTTGCACAGAGTTGTGAGGCTTTGTTCAGTATGATTTGTACAGAGTTATGCGACTCAGTTGAGAATGATTTGTACAGAGTTGTGAGGCTTTGTTCAGTATGATTTGTACAGAGTTGTGAATCGTTGTTCAGTATGAGTTGTATAGAGTTGTGAGGTTCTGTCAAGAATCATCTTGCTCTAGACTGAGTAAGAGGAACTTAAGTTGCTCTTAATTCTTGCGCAAAATTGGTGCTTGTACACTGGTAAACTTGGCCTCCCTCAGTTGTGCTGAGTCGCTCTAAATCCAATCCCTTTCTATAAAACGCAATTTCTCATTGCAAATTTCTTCGAAAAATGATAGGCATCATTGTAGGTAGGCAACCCTGATGATGACTTACAAGTTAAGTCGGAACATTGCAATTATAAAATATATTCCCCGATTATATTTGAGTACTTTGTTTTCTGATTCTGGCCGAAACCCACTATTTTATTTATTAGGAAAAAGAAAATATATTATTTCCATACTTGTATTTCCTGTAGTCTCAATATATATATATACTTATTGTAATATTCTTGGTAATAAAGATGAATTTAGAATAAATATCCGCACTGAATATATCTGTTGAATGTTGTAGGAGAATCATGTCCTCTGGCTCGTCTCAACCCTGGCAAGAGCTCCTCAGACAGACGACGGGCGAAGGGAGGCTGGACGGAAATGCCCTCAGAGAGTACTTTGCCCCTCTCGAAGACTGGCTGAGGAATGAGAATCTGCGGACCGGCGAGAAAGTCCAATGGCTATATGGTAATGTAATTGCTCTTCTGATTGTAAAACCTCGTTTCCAGTTGTTCGCGGTTCAGAGTCCATAGCGTATCCATCAGGAATAAATTCGTAATGAATAACATTTTTAAATTTCCAAAGCGTGAATTTTTTTTTTTTTTTTTTTCAAATTGCCCCCTTACAGTAACTGGAATGGGAATGGCCTTGACCGCCATCTAGTAATTTTTGCTTTCAGATATTGCCAATAAACCCTCTTTTCATCGCAGAAGGGTTCATCACCCTTCGTGTCAGAAGGATGTTTAATTAAATATTATGGAATTTCTAACCTCTTAGCTGATTGCTGATGAGTAAATTCGTGAAGGACCTCTCTTTTGATCTTTTTCACCTTCCCCGTGGAAAGAAGATGGCGACTAACGGTATCTGTCGACACACCGCATTTCCTGGCAAGTTCGCGAGTACTAGTGGACAGATTTGACTCAACAGCTTCCTGCAGAACCTCATCAATGTTCATTAATGGTTCTTCCTTACCAAATTCCTATCTTCACTGCTAAATTTTTCAAACCACCGCTGCATAGTGCGCTGGTCAAGGACACCTTCCCCTTCATATTTAATACTTTAACGAATTGTTTCAGCGGCTGTGAAAGTCTTATTATTGAGTATCGGTTAGTATTAAACGGGATAAAAACATTTACAACTTAACTTATTAACTCAATTTACTTCAAAAACTTAAATTTGATAAAAGGGTCATTTATTACCCCTTTATTTCCATATGCTAATATTATTATTATGTTTTGTTACTTATCAGATGGTGATTACTGCAAGTACAGCATCGAAACGGCTAATCTCCAAGTCCAAGGAGGATTCTACAGTTCGTCCTCTACTTTGGCAGGATCTCTTCTCCTTCTAGCTCTTTTGTTACACCTACAACTTATTATAAATGATCCATAAAGGAACCTCTTATTTTTTACTAAA
The DNA here is from genome assembly GCA_000696205.2 of Oncopeltus fasciatus. NCBI lineage: Eukaryota > Metazoa > Arthropoda > Insecta > Hemiptera > Lygaeidae > Oncopeltus > Oncopeltus fasciatus. The sequence goes on along the minus strand of KZ808454.1, from coordinate 105,741 downwards.
AACGCCATAAAAATAAATCTTAGTCAATTTTACCTAAGGATTTTATTTATTGTTTTAAATTTAATTGACATGCTGTGATATTAAATCGGAAACATTGAGAATGTTATTATTTCTATACATCATTTACTGATTTCTGTAATCTTTATACTTAACCTTTTATATATTACAATTACTACCATGCTGTTACCAATAAAGTTATTTTTTAATTAAACTAATGAATTTTATAAAATATTTATAATACATGTATTTTTAAAGATAGTGGAATATATTTATTTTATTTCCTCGTGAATGGTTCTTTTTATTTATAAAAAAAAATTAGTTTTTTACTCTAAGACTAATAACAGTGCCTGGAAAACTAAATTACTACTCAACAAGTGACGCTAGAAAATAACAGTCTATTTATCCATTTATCTCTATTTCTCTTACTGTGAGAAGTTCACTCTCAGCCTGAGGATTAAGACTTAAAGGATTTCCTTCTCCAATTAAGTAAGTTAGACTAAGTTAATTTTAGCATGAATGCAGTTTAGTTCTGCACTCTGAGGTGAGATGGACACTTATTAATGAAATAAAATATTTTACACTTATCTAGGTATTCAAATTGGATAATATTTATTGAATTACCTTTTTATAACAATCTCTCATTAATTTAAATGTTGTGGCTACATGTGATTTAGCCGATGTCAGCTACACTGGAAGTGCACTTGTGTCCAAACCCAGCCTCCAGAATAATACCTGCGACACCACTTCAACGTCTGTCATTAATGCTGAGGAAGGAGGTCTCTTGGCATCAAAAATGTTTTATTTCATGCTTTTACATTTACAGAAACGAAAATGTGAACTTTCTCTTTGTTCTTTTAAAAATAGTAATTAAAACCTTTTCATACGTTTATTAAACCATTATAAAATCTTTCAAGGAAGACATGGAATATGGACTTAGGGAGAGATTAAATTAACATAATAATATATTTCTTATGTTAAATTAAACTAACATAAGAAATATATA
>KZ808454.1:85619-102474 GCA_000696205.2 Oncopeltus fasciatus | reverse complement strand
AGAGTGAAATTATATAAATAAACACATATATATATATATATATATATATATATATACTTTTTAGTCTCTCTTCACTCCTCCCTAGCTAGAAGTCTCCCCGAAAAATTTATTCATTGTAATTTTTTCTTTTTGTGTGTTCACTACACTCTTTCTCCCTCCTGTTCTTATATATATAACTGTATTTATATACTAAAGGCTAAGCTCGGTCGTTGGGGAGGAAACGCACCAGTGAAAAGCACAATTGAAAAGTTGTCTATGTCTTCGTTAGATATATAGTTAGTTATTTAATAGTTTATTTTAATTATTTAATAAAGTGCAATAGCGTAAAGTACAGTATTTAATTACTTCTGCTTACTTAAATGCTTATTAAAAGAGAATTACAAAATGTAATTTGAATGTTGATCTCGTACTCTTCTCTGCCGAAAAGTGTAGATCCAGTCATCTCGTTAACTTACAGCGATTTCCTTCTCCAACTTGAAAACTCACATAAACCAGTTAGGCTCCAGTCCATCAAGAAGAAAACTTAGTAAATTCAGGTGAGTTAATAAATAAAGTTTGCGCTATCTTAGTGCATCAATATAAAAGCATCAATTCACGCCCTATAGTTCGTTCTGTGAAAATCGTTATGTAAAAATTATTAACAATTTTTAGTGTAAATAAACAATTTTTATTCTGTTCCATTGCACTAAAAATTGTTTAAATTTACTTGGGATTAAATATCACAAAAAAATAATATTTATAAAATTAAAATTTAAAAGTAAATAACGAGAGTCATTTAAACAGCTTGACAATGTCAGCTCCTTCGAGCATAAGACGATGTATTCGTCTGCCTCGGAGATTAGACTCTCGACACTAGTGCGGGGAATTTAATAACTTGTCAGACTTGTTGTTCGTGTCCTGGCTGGAAGAGTTAGATTTTTTATTCTGTTCCCTTGCACTAAAAATTATCTAAATTTACGTGGGATTAAATACCACAAAAAAAAAATTTGTAAAAATTTATCTTTATTAAAAAAAACACACACACAATTTATCTCTGACTATTGTTTATTTTACTCAAATAAATACACTTTAATTTACATAAAATGACAAATAAAGCTATTTAAACAAAAGAAGTTTTCTAACAAATTCAATAACATGTTCTTAAAAAATTAAACATAACTTTTCAATTCACGTTAATGTTACAGTGATTCCAAAATTAAAAGGATTTAGACTCGAAAAATTTACAAAAGAATCGTAGGGATTGATTTTCATAGAACGCTTAGTTAGCGAATTGATTATGAATGATCAATAATTTGAAATTAACAATTTTAGAAAACTATCATACCTTTTGTAATCCGTCTTCATTGGTTTCTGCAAACCATCTTCAGAAGATGGTTTGTAGAAACCAATGAAGACGGATTACAAAAGGTATGATAGTTCTATAAACATGGTAGTTATAATAACCCTTTAAATTTTAGAAAACATATTTCTTTTGTAAAAACCTAGAATTAGGAAAATAAATTTTTATATATTGGAAAAATGTATTACATCCCTTTAGATCCTATATTTTTCACTTTAAAATAATAGCATATTACGTGATATATAGTTCCATAATCAGAGTCTAGGAATATAACGAAAGACTAGCTAGACAGGTATCTGAAGATCATACGATCATACTTCAAAAAAACTTTAAAATAACACCAGAAGCGTCTTTATTTTCAAATTTACTATCTAGGTAATTACAAATAAAGCTAAGAAAAGAATATATATACTTATACATTTTAGTTGTTTTATAATTATGTCTATTGAAACGAATTATTTAAATATGTTATCCAATATTTCTTAGATCATCAATTAAATATCACAGTCATTTTTTAACATTATGCCAATCTCTTTATTTTGCACCAGACTATTTTATTATATTTATTCATCACAAATCTCACTGTACTAGCCTCTAAATTACTATAATACTCATCACCATTGTCAATAGTGTACAAACGCACATTTTAAAAGAAATTCTCTACCCGTTTAACGGAGCACACTTTTATAAATGATGAAAGTGGTAGAAACTCCAGAGATACAATATAAACTTAAAATATTTATTTTCAGAACATACATTTAAAAAAATTAAAAGACAAATGTATGTTTAAAAAATAATCCTAAGCAAAATAAAACGAAAGTAACTAATACATATTTAAAGATTTCAAAATTTCTAACATAAAAAATATTGCAGAAGTTCATTGGAAAGGTTTTTCAAAAAATGAGAAACAACTGTAGAACCGCTGCCTCCAACTCACAGCCACATAAATCTCCAAACTACAGAACATACATGTCCGATGGCAGAATCAGTCAGTATCGGGTTCCAGCATTTCCGTTTCGTCTTCACTCGTTTCCAGTTTCCGATGGTCATTTCTGTTAACTGAAATAACATTGGAGACCAATTAATAAAAAATTACTGAGTTTTTGGTACAATTAAATAACTTAATTATGTAGTTGTCCATTTTATTTTTACTAAAACTTCAATTTTTCAGCAATATATGTATGCATTAATATTGTTATTATTATTATTATCATAAGACCTTTATTGACCAATAATTGTTTACAAATAAGTAAACATACAAAGCCATAATCTTGATCACAGACTATCTGAAAGCTTGGCCAACTATATTAGAATTGTAATAGAAAATTTACATCAATATCTTATTAATTAGAAATTTTATATATGTCGGGATAAAAGAGTTAAAGATCATAGTGTACATTTAAAGGGTGTGTGTGTGCGCGTGTGTGTGTGTCTGTGCGTGTTTGTGTAGCAAATGATGAATAAAAATAATAATACTCACAAAATCAACAATAGTAAAATTGAGTTAAACGAATAAAAAATAAATCTATTCTTAAACTTCAATCCCCTGAAATTATAAATCAAAATGTCGAAGCCGACATTATTTCTTAAAATCATAAATGTCTTTAGTTGGCTGATTCTGACCTGCATACTATTTAACATATAACTCAAACAAAATAAATTCACCAAATTTTTATAAATATAAACTAACAATGCAAAATAATTGTATAATTATAAATGACATTTACAATTACACCGCGAAATTAAAATAGGAAAAAATGAATAATTTTACACTCGTAAACAATAAGAAGATAAACAGAAGGAGACTTTTATGAAATTATCATCTCTGATGTAACCATAAACCTCCCTCAGAGATCTCCCCCAGACATTACTATTGACCTGATGATGACTCACAAGTCAAGTCGAAACGTTGGCAAACACAACCGACAATTTTTGAGTATTTTATTTTTCTGATCCTGACCGAAACCCTGTCCGATTTCTCCAGCATAATACTCCACGCCCAACCATGTAAACTTAAAATTTTATATTTATTGTCCGTACCATTTTTATAACCATTAGTTGATTTACTTATCTTTGTTTGCACTACATTACTATTTATTCACGTGTATTTTATTATAGTTTATTTTATATGTGGGTGTGGGGTTTGTGTGTAATATTGATTAAATATATCCAGTCAACGTTCGGTTAGAAAGGATTTTTAAAATAATTCTCGTATCTTCTTCGAAAATGTATATAATATTTCGGTATGTAGTGACCAGCAATAAACTTGTCACATTCAATGGAACTTTCTGCTGTACAAACAGCAGAAAGTTCCATTGGTCTCATTTTTGATAAAGTCACACATTTATTTATTTATATTATTTATGATTTATATAATAATAAATTAATCCAGATTTGTATAGCTTTATTGCCAGTTAGCAGGATCGTTTACAATTGAATAATAATATTTTGTTACTATTTCACAAATGGAATTGTTAGAAAAATGATAAATCAATAATTCGTAAAGTCAAGTGTAATATAATCTGAGTTTTTTAGCCTCCTGAGGATGCATCTTTAGTGGCCGAAAACTATCGAACAATCTAAAATAAACTTAATGGCGGACAAGCAAGTTTTCTGCTTGTTTACTTTGGCTGCATGTATTTTCTGCGTAAATTCCTTGAAACTTAATGGAAACTGCTTTAACATGATTTGCAGGAGAATATTGATCCTAATTTTTTAAATATTAGAATGCTATTTCTGGCCGATGCTTGACCGATTCGAAAATTTTTGACATAAATCTTTCAATAAATAATTTGACCACAAGAATTCTTTTGGGGACAAAACCTCCATATTAATTTTTTTTTTTTTAATTCTAATTGAACAATTCAGCATTTTAAATATTTGGTTGCATTTTCTGAAGTATACAGGCTAACTTTTTATGCATTTTTATCTGAAATAAAATATTTACAAATGATATTTACTATATAATCATAAGAACATTTATTGTTACCTACACTTATATTTTAAGATTCAAATACCAATTATTTATAATAAAAATAATTCAATTTATGGATATTGCAATCAGATTTTGGAAGAATTTGTGATAACATAAATCAAAATCTATGGCCCAACATCCAAGATAAAGGTTGACTCATACAGACCTTCGAATTTTATCCATTAAACCGTTAGACCAAAACTAAACTTTCACACAAACAGAAAACAAACACAAAAAATTGTATATATAAAATTAAAAACTACTTACCCACGTACTCATGGATTCTCCGTTTGTTCATAATGTAAATAACCGAAAAGATAAGTAATGAACTTATTGCAACCACCGCAATCACTATATACAATAGCATTGAAACTGAAAAATGAAGATATTTTATTTCCTCGTGAATGGTTCTTTTTATTTATAAAAAAAAATTAGTTTTTTACTCTAAGACTAATAACAGTGCCTGGAAAACTAAATTACTACTCAACAAGTGACGCTAGAAAATAACAGTCTATTTATCCATTTATCTCTATTTCTNTAGATATATAAAACATTTCAGAGGAAACTCTGAGAACCCAGTGAAAATAATAAAACTGACAAATACCATCTGACATGGCTGGCATATTGACTCGCTCATTGACTCCAGTCGGACAGGGGGCCATTTGAAAAACAATTTTATTTTCTGGAGCATTTCTGGAAAGAAAAACATTGATAAATTATCATGTGTCACCTGAGAGAAACATTAATTAGTATAAAACCAGGTCACTTTTTAAAAAGCCCTATTTCTATCTCCTCCAAGAACAAAATTTAAAATCGATTAATGGCCCATTTCATAATTAGATTAATAAATAATGTACAAGTATAATGTATATGCAGCGAAATGCATCGTAGGGGTAGGATTAATTACTAGAAGGTATCCCCTTCCTAGCCCAGAAGCCCTAATTAGTAGTCTTAGTGAAGTTCTGCCCGTAGCTATCAAATGTCGAATTAAAGGCAGTTTTCCTGATTCAACGAATAGAGGTATATGGATAGAAAAGTCGAGTGTGAGAACTAAAAGTTTTTTCACTGTAGAATTTAGTATGGTGAAATGGCATTAATATTGTAAATATGCACTCCATAAGCTCGGGGAATCACTGATAAGGACAGTTCAAGAGCAAGTCTTCATCAACCGCAAAACAGAGGAATCAGTCTAGATACGCAGCACCTGCGTGATGGACATCTTAAAATAATGATTGTACACATATCACAAAATAAATAAAAATGAAAGTGGGAGATTACCTCGACCGTTAACATTAAAGTCTAGAAGGAGTTTATTTTCTTAAATTTAAATTCGGTATGTCACTTCTAAATGCAATTAGTTCGTTTTAGATTGGGAGATTGCCGAATATGTGAATACAGAATATATTTTCATTTATAAATATTTTGTTTGGGTGGGAACAGAATAAAAAAAATCCATCTGTACTCGCCAGGAATCGAACCTGGATCTCTTGCTATCCGGGCCTAGTATGCTAAAACTATAACACCACAAGGACTAGCTAGTTATCTCATTCAATTCCCTCTACACTAGCGAGAGCCTAACTTACGAGAAAGACGAGAACTTCGTCTTAAACTCGAAGTAGCTGACATTGTCATACATTTTGTCGGCTCTCGTCATTTACTTTTATTAAATTTTAATTTATTAATATTTTATTGGTTGTGGTTTTTTATCCCACGTATATTTAAAAAATTGTTTTTATTTTTTATTCTGTTCCCTCTCATTAATTGTTTAGAATATATTTTATATTTAGCGGCCGTACTTTTTAGCTTAGAGCAATTGAACTAAACGTGGATTAGTCTATCGATAAAAGAAAAATTTTACGAGTTGAACAGGCCAATTAGGTTTAACTGAATCCTAGATTTTAATTTAACCGCTTTTAAGTCAGAATCATTTATTTTCCTTAATGAAATTTCCCATGTCATTTTTAAATTTAAAGTGAAAGACTGAATTCATTATTGGACGAAATTGGATGAGAAGTAGGGGGGATTACCTGAAATGTCAAGTGCAGGTACAAACATTATTTTCGCTGGATTGGGCATAATATTCAGTTTTGTGCAATGAAACACAAATGATAATATATATACTTCGATGGTTTTAGTTGGGGTTCGGTCAAGGTAGATCCAAAAAACACAAATTTAAAAAATGTATTTTTTAATAAAGGATTATCTGCCGACGTTACGGTTTACATTGTAAGCCATCTTCAGGGCTGTACAAATATAATGTCATGAGAATACAGTAATAATAGAAATTAAAATAATAGAGAATTGCAATAATATAATGTGATATCAAGAGTATGAATGTAGAAAGCTATGTAAGAAAATTTAAAGTTTATGAAAAACAATTTGAAAAAGAACCAATTTGAAAAAAACATGCAAACAAACAGCTTATTGACACAAAAAAAAATTGAAATATCATTAAAGCAGTAATTTGCCACACCTACCTATCATGAAGATGAGAGAGGACGTCCTGTCCCTAAGTTCACATTTCCATGACTAAACATTATGAATTTTACTTTTTCACAAAGCGAAAGGTAAAAGGAGTGGGGGTAGCAGGTACAAGGCGGAAGGTGTAAATGGAAAGCGGCCTGTTACAAGATAGAGCAATAAAAAGGACAAAGGAAAAAAAGGAAGGATATTATTGGGAATAAGTGACTTTGGAACTGGGAAAAATGTTTGACAGCTTTATTAAGAAGGAGGGCTGATGGTTTTTAGAATGTTGAAAATGTTTGAATAAGTTGAGGAAATTTGTTCTATGTCCGTTCTGTCGTTAACTGGATAGTGTTGTAAGTTAATGTGAACGGTTTCAGACAAAAGGCGTTTGTGTTGATAGGGTTCAGTGGAAAGAATGGTTAAGCTATCGAAGCTTCGAGTGAAGATGACTTGCAATGTAAGCCGAAACTTTGGCAGATAATCCCTTATTAAAAAATACATTTTTTAAATTATTGTTTTTTGGATCTACCTTGACCGAACCCCAACTAAAATCATCTAAGAATAATATCTACGGTTAGCGAGGAAATCGCTTAGTTTACACAGCTTCTGCTTGACAGTTTGTTTGTTTGTGATAAGGTGATTGCATTTTTAAAAACTGGAATTACTAATATTGCCAACTCTCTTTACTTTTCCAATTCTGGAGCCAGAGAAGTAAACTGAAGTACAGCGCTTAGCGATTATTATCAAAGAGTCAAGGTTTTTCAAAGGATGCCATGGGTTTTTTCGCACTGTTTCACATCAAGTGGAAGCTTATTAAAGTAGGTCATTGTAACGGTGAAGTGAGTCATGACGTCATATGAACATAAAAAATCTCGATCTCTTTGGACAGAATTTGAAATATATTCTATTTAAAACTTCATTCAGCCAATTTTTTCAGTCAATATTTCCCAAAATAGAGCATAAACTTTTAAACACTTTTATTAGTCATAAAAAAATGTATCCCCTCTTTGCCTGACGCAGTTATATATTCATGCCGTTGTTTGCTTATGCAAGGTATATTCATTTTAAATGTTTAGCCGATGAACACTTAATATTAGTATATTAGTTAGGGTGGCTTTTAAAATTAAAAATTATAATGAGGAGCCGAAAATAAATGAATCGAAATAACTAATAAATAATTATCATTTAAGTAATTTTTTAAAGGTCCTTTAATAGCAACTTCGTTTGTAACAACAAGAAAGGTAGAATCCAAAGGAACATTACAGACTATTTTGACTATATTGTCTTACGAATAAGGTGGGATGTGCCTCTCCCAAGATCCACGATGAATAAGTTATATCTTTTACAAGCTGGTCGATCGGAAGAAACCTTCTAGCTCGTCAGACTAGAACATGAAACTACCAGAAGGATTGCTCTGTAAGGGTCATTACCAAAAGCGAAGATCATTGCATTATTCGCCGATTCCGAAAGACGGGAGAATGGCGTCGAGAAACTTTCGGAACCAAGCAAAATGCTTGTGGCGAAGGCTTATAGTTCACATAAATACACTGAATGAACAGTATTATGAAACTCACATCGAGACACATATTACATGATAAAAGAGGTAAGAAAGTTATTTGCTATAGTTGCTTTCAAAAATAATTTACTTCAAACTTCATTGATTATTAATCATGTCCAATAAAAATCATTATCAGTTCCATAAATGGCAAAGAAGTCGGAGACATTATGATAAGTTTTTACTAAGTTTTCGAAATAATTACCTCATTTTGATGATATAATGGCTATACAAACCATATTCGGAAGCAAATATAAAGCTAATTATTTTATTATANGTATATGTATTTCGATGTTGTGCACGTGGGTAAAATTTTTTTAAATTTTTTATAAAATTGTGATATATGAATGATAACCATATAATATATACACACACACACACACATATATATATATATACATATACATTATTTTGGAGCAAATAGTCCATTCTTTTTTTTTATTTTACTTTATATTTTTAAATTAAAGCGGTGATACCTCGCGCACAATCCATTTAATGAATTACAACAAATAACAGATTGATAACAAATGGACTACTTAAAAAATTACAGATTATTAAATACAAGGGCTTCGGTTACATTGATATTAAGACCTTGAAGATACATTCTAATTCCTAATAATTTATTGGAATAGAATCAATTAAAGAAGCACAATGGACATGCGGAAGACAATAAAGTAAATATAAAATAAGGTATTTTAAATATTTACTGGACAACAAACCTTGTGGCAGAGAAGCAGGAACAAAGCTCACACTCCCCTTTTGCATCCGGCGGCGAACTCGAAAATAATACTGTGGCGTCTATGTCATTTTCGTCCAATGAAGAAATGTCTTGAGTTATTTGATCGTTCAGTACGGTTCCTTCAAATATGTCTTGTAAATACGAATCATTGCTCTTCAATATACATATAAAATGACTTTTACTGAGACTTTTGATGGCATTGCATTCCATTGTTATTCCAGTGCAGTTATTTTTATTTATGTCACTTAATATATAGGTAGAATTACTAATATTTTGTAAATAATTGCAACTTACTGGAATTGATACTCTCATGAACGGCTGGTGTGTGGGTGATGAGTTTGAAATAGTTGTGTCGAGAGCAAACAGGCATTCCTCATCTGTAACGTTGCAATCGGTGCAATTGCGTTCGCAGAGTGGAAGACAGACGTTTTCCAAGACTTTATCGTGGTCCGAGTCGCATTTGCACTTGTCGGGCGCAGTGCAGACTCCGTTGGCACAACCCGTGGAGCAGACTGGCTCGCAAGCCAATCCTTCTCTTGTGTAGCCCTCGAAGCAAGAGCATTCTTCTGGTTCGATACACATCCCGTTATCGCAATCGGAACAAAATGGCACACATACAGTTTCGTTATATTGTTCATACCCTTCTAAACACTCGCACACGTATGGAGACGTACAAGTTGCATTTACGCAGCCTTCGCAAATCGGATCACAGTCGCCTTCTTCAGTCAACGTATAGTTCTGAAAACAAATACACTTGTTAGGTTCATGACAAAAGCCGTTAGTGCAGTTGCAATCTGGGACACAGTTGTTCCAAGATGTATTAGCTAAATGATATCCTTCTCTGCAGGTACATGTTTCCGGTGCGGTGCAGTCGCCATTGATGCATTCCAGACTGCAACTCGGCTGGCAGACATTCGCTCGGGTCGGAATCTTCTCATGACCTTCAATGCACTCGCACTCATTGGGCTTCGTGCAGGTAGAGTTGACGCACCCGTCTTCGCAATGCGGCTCGCAGAGTGAGCGGTTCGTCGAGTGGAACTTGAATCCGGGACTGCATTCACACTCGTTCGGTCTGACACATTGCCCATTGACGCATGGTGACGTACATACCGGCTCGCAGACGGCATCGGTGCGTCTGGTATAGCCTTGGAAGCAGGTGCAGGTGTCCGGACCGGTGCAAGTGCCGAATTCGCAAGGAGTATGGCAGTGGGGACTGCAGACATTGCTCGTCACGTGCACATAGCCGTCATTGCAAGTGCAGTTGCCAGGAGAAGTGCAGTGACCGAATACGCAGGGAGGCTCGCAAACTGGATTGCAATCGAAGCCATGCTTGCTTGTAGAACTCGAGGTTTTCTCGTAGCCGGAACAACATTCCGGTCTCTGGTGAATGACATCTCGGTACTGGAAAATAAAAGAAATAAAACAAAAATGAATCAATTCATTGTATTTTTAAATTTTTGTGTATTTTTTGCTACTCATTCTTATGATAATTCACATAAAACTGAAGTGGTCCTTCAAACTTGTAATCAAAACATTTTATATGTAACTTTTAGTTTTCTTGGATGAATTCGTTTACGTAATTTTACTCACTAGAACTAATTACAAAAATACACATTGGGAACACATTCAGTGTTAATATTGAGTAAAAAAAGTTACATGGACATGATGGGCGTATATTTAGTTTAGTGTAATGTACAATAACGACTCAGACATTTTATTACTAAAAGACATATTTCAGGAGCACACATTTGGCAAAGAGTAAACACCTCACTTGGAGTAAATGCACTTTATACTGCAGCATTAATAATTAATAATCGTTATTGAGATAAATGCATTAATTGTGGCTAAGTGGGTGTGTTTGTGTGTGTGTCTATATATATATATGTCATTTTTAATTTAAACACATGACTTTTTTTTCTTTATTTTTTTAAATAGTTGTTCTTTATTTCTGTGTTATGTACTGTATGTACATAAGTCAGAGCTCCTGTAGAAATAATTTTACTTAATTATATGCTTTCTATCTCCAATCCTTATGCACATGCAAAAGTACTTTGCCACTTTCCTTAATTATAACATATATATATATATATATAACTCCTTGTGACATTTTCTTTTTGTGTGTGCACTGCACTCTCTATCCCACCTGTTCTTGATTACTATATATCGCAGCCGCGAGTGTTTCATNTATATATATATATATATAGAGCAGAAAAGTATTCACAAATTTATATGAGGAAGATGCCCCTTCTTGTTTTTTTCCAATTTAACATATTCATAAAAGCTTATTTCTAAAAATAATTTGCCGTGGAGAAATATTTAGGCAGGAGAGGCAGCTGAGAGTTGCCTCCAGATGTCGAACAGTGTCGGTCGTCGACACACTTTACGACTGTTGTGAAACCCTATCGACTTTGCGCTCGATAAAAACCGTAATATCGATAAAGGACCACTCCGGCTGAGTGGGAGTCGTAAACTTTGAGAAATGCCTTTGATATATAGAGGCTTCTCTTTGACTCGTTCGGGAATAACTTGCATATTCAAGTATAAGGTCAATGCCACTGTTATCGCCTTTCGAATAGAGGTTTAGTAACCATCTGCATGAGATGACGTCAGAGAAAATTGATTTTTATTTCGTTTCACTGTACAAAGGGATTTTTCTTACTGCCATGATTATTGCCGAAAAAAATTTACTTTAAAAAAATTTATACTGAACTAAGTAACTTTTTTTTATAATATAAAGTATGAGATTAGTTTGTGTATTAAATCTATTATTGGCTACACTTATTGCTGAAACAGTTTGAAAAATTTTAGTGTCCACCAGTTAACTGTACAATAAGTTTTGTTTAGACAAAAATTAACTTCAAGTAATTTCAAATTATAATCAGATTAAATATAAATTATTAATTACAAATTTAAAATATCTGCAGCCAAGAAATATAACATTGAAGTTATTTATCCCATGCTCCCTTTCTGCTAATGCCGTCTCTATCTATAAACTAAGACTGTGAACTTTAAGAAATGCTTCGATATTGCATAAAACTAAGCATATCTTTTTCTCAGCAACTTATTATTTAATAAATAAAATTATGAATTTAATCATTGTGATTCTTCAAATTTTACCACTTCTTTATAGTTCTCAAAAATGCACAAAATATAATAAACAAACCAGGAAGGAAAACAAAGATGTGTTTACTCGCGAACCACGGCGTACTGAAAAGACACACCATTCGGCCCTGACTGTCCCCCTTCTACAAAGAATGGTATTTTATTAAGTCTGGGTGTTCCCTGGCTCTTTATGAGCAGAAGCACAGAAAGAAATACTCGTCTGAGTACTGATACCTTAATTTCAGCAATCCAGTTCCGTTACCACCGTTCTCTCCTTGGCTACTGCTCTCCTGGGACTGGTACATGTGAACAGCTCAGAAGACAGTAAGTGTACAAAACCCTATGTTCTATTTGATTACAACCTGAGTTTTGCCTGAAATTTAGGGGCGACATATTTTCAGAGGGTGGGAGGGTGTGTGGCCGAAACAAGAGACGTACGGTATCACAGTTATCGATAACTTCTTATCCCCTCTTGCGATTGTTCTGCAAAGCTTTGCACTTTCACTTGTTTTCTTAAGATACGCTGGGCATCAACTACTTCTGGGAATAATCTAAAGGGTTATTATTATTTCTACCACCAATGAATATAGAACTCTCATACCTTATATTCTCCGTCTTCATTGGTTTCTGTACACCATCTCCCGTTGGCGAGCGCTTTCGGACCTTGTCCATCTTCTGGCCGAATACATACGTTCACTGTCACGGTCCGTATTCAACGGACTCGCATTCGGTCCGAAAGCGCTCGCCAACGGGAGATGATGTACAGAAACCAATGAAGACGGAGAATATAAGGTATGAGAGTTATATATATATACAATATCAATTTTGCTGTCTAGTTGGTAGGATAAGAGAAGAATAAGGTTCAAAATTCTGTTGTGAGAATAAACTGAATAGCTACATTTTTCAATATCGACTAAAATAACCACCCGATGGGGAGAGAGGGACTGAGTCTACATATCACATATCAGTCATAATGAAGACACTTTTGAGCATGAGTTTCTTTCTCCCAATCACCCTATTTTGACCTGATGAAGGCCTGAAATTCCGGCCGAAACATTGGCTAAAATAAATACTCTTTTGGTTACAAATTATTATTCAATCCTTCAACTACCAAGACCGAATTCCTAATAATCCTCTCTTCATAAAACTTGACAGTTAATAATTTACTTCCAAATATATTTATTTAATTTAACATTCGAACTAAATATGATTTTTCAGTAGATAGACACATTTCTTAGTGATGAATGTACTGGCACCTTTCAAAAGAATTCGTAAAGCTATCCTATGTCTCATTTATGATAAAAATAAATAAATTAAATGAATTTTTCCATCTTACAAACTGAAGGAAAATGTTGATCCTTGTTCTGTTCCTGCTGAGAGAGAAGAGATACACCCTCCCTGCTGCATTGTTTCTGTGTATGTATACGTTATTCATCCTTGCCTTGGAACAATTAATAAGAGAATATATATCAAAGCAGTAGAAGTGGATTACGGAAGAACACTTAAATCCCTGTCTTACTCGGAAGTACCAGTCATAGGCAGCTAGAAAGAAGTCATATTCGAGCTATCCAGTGCCTTGATAACAGCAGCCGAACTCATATCTTTACAAGGAAACGTAACTAAACGAAATACAAAGGAATAGGACGTGATCTTCATATGGAAGAACTCGTATGTATGTAGAGAAAATAATCAACTCAAAAGAGAGATCAGTTCTCTTAATCCTCAACTTAGTGAGGATTATGAAGGACTCAGGATTATGGAGGCGGAAGACAAAAGAAGAACTACTACATGAAACAAAACAGTCGATTGTACCGATATGAATGTAAAGAGGTTACGGTGGGCACGACACGTGGTAAGAAGATATCCACCTGGTCCTCTGTCCATAATAATGTACGTAACCGAGGTCGGCTTATGATCCAAAGGGAGACCAAGAACGAGATGGAACGATAGAATAAAACAAGGCACGACACAAGTTTTCCGTGGGAAATTGGAAAGCCACAGCCCATAGTAGACAGAGGTGGAGGGGGCTAGTCCAAGCGGCTAAAAGCCTACAAAGTCTGTAGAGAAAACAGAAGAAAAAAACAGAATATATTATTATCAGTAAGTAATTTATTTGAAGAAGATTTATTTGTGTTTTGGTACTAGGTGGGAGACTTGAGTGGAAATATTCTGGGATTTGGGCAAGCGGTGGGAGGCGTTGGTGGGTGGCATGTTGCAGTGGACATGCAATCCTCATTGCAGTGGGACTTACGTGTAATTGGCGAAGCAGAACCCCGCTGGAATCACAAGCTGAGAGTGCACTTCTGAGAGGAACAACAATAATGGCGCCTGGAAATATGCTGGGATTTGGGTGGAGGGGTGGGAGGCGTTGGTNATGTATATTTGTACTTTTTAATAAAAAAAAATTAAATCAATTAACAATAAAATGTTCAATTTGCCTTATTTTGCTTTTCTTTGTCATTTCTAAAGTTACTCTTACCTGATTTTCTACGAAATCACTAATTTCAGTGAAAATACTTCAAAATCATCTAAATTCAGTTCATTTAGCTTCACTTATTTTGAATATGACTTTACTCTCTATTGACTGCTACCCCTTAAAATTTATAAGTCCAATTCGTTAACTTTAGCTTCCCTATCGCTACATAGAATCTTTTATGTGGATATTTTCAGTTATTTTATTAAAACTATATTAAACAAGACACTAAATGGACTTTTTATTTTAGTATGATACATTTTTAATTCTTAGCTAGTTGTGACTTCAGTTCTAGGACAGTAAGTTTCATGAAGCGAACTCTGAATATAGCTGTAAAATTATAAATGACTTTCCATTTTGTTTTTTACTCTCGACGTAATGGAACCATTCTTTGTCCGTGGGATATTGAACGATTTCTCCCTTTATGTTGAGTAAAATATTTTCTTCTCGTTATTTAGGTAACTTTTTTTATTTTTCTTTCTAAAATTATTTCCGCCAATTTAGCCATGCATCTAAGAATATATTTTTTTTTTTTTTAAAGTAATCTTATTGAGAATATAATTTATCTTTTTCTCCACCCGCGCCGATTCTATTTTACTTTTCAGGGGTAAATCACCCTTGCCATCTGAAATGTCTCTCCCAGAGGCAATATTTATGACCCACTGGTGTACTTTAAGTACAACTTTGATATTTTGCCTTTGATGTATCATATAATTTACATTCTATCGCGAATAGGCGCGTCAAATGGATACCAAGTCTCAGTGGAACTAAAGGGAATGAGATGGGATTTATGTGTGTAATTAATGCATACAGAATAATGTTTTCTTTGGCTTTAATAACGCAAAAACTGATACATTCTGGATTTCCTGAAGGGAGACAATTGTAAATACCTGAAGGTTGTAAAAAGTAACTGCTTGACCTTACCCCTCCTTCCTGAGTATTTAACTTACACTCTTGCATATTTATGATTGACAAAGACAAAAAAATGATACCTTAGTTTTTCCTAGCTTCAGAAAGCAAATCACCACTAATATGAAAACTACTTTTTTTAATTCATCAAAAACTAGGCTATTCATATTCAAATAAAGACTATTATAACATATAATTTAGTATTCTTTTGAGTTGATAGTTTGGGATATAGGAATAATCATGTTGTAAAATGTATTTTAAAAAAACTGTATTAATAATATACTATAAAATCTTATATTAATGTTACTTATCAACACTAAACACAAATTGCACTGAACGTACTCAACGTTTTTGTAATATTGTACAACGTATTTAAGCAACGTATGATATAATTTGCTTGCTTTTATTAATATATTTTTATCCCAAGAAGGAATATATTGAATTGCAGTAGGAAGTAGCTACTTATCAAATAGCTTGAATTCCTTCGAATGGTTCTGGATTACGCCTCGTCTATATTTATTACGTCGCTTGTCAGTCGCCTCTTATCTCGTATGCTGCTGTCACAAGTATTTGCTTAACAACAAATTTTCACAATCACTCATTCACAGTTTAAAATAGAAATGATCCTTTTCAATTCAGAGTAATCCAGCCAGAAAATTAATTACAACTAGTTTATTTTAACAGTCCTTCCTTCTTATTTATGCGTATCATTTTAACGATAAAGAAAAGTAGATAAAATAAGTAAAGTTTATTATTACCATTGAGTAATCTTGAATTTATCGTGGATATTGTTCTAATTTTTTCAGAAGGGGCTTGAGAACAGTTTTTTTTAAATACACAAACCTGTTTATTAATATTTTGTTTTAATTTTGGCTACAGTTCAATCAAATTTATAGAATGTGCATTTATAAAACAAATACCTAAGATTGAACTTGCATGAATCCGGAAATTGATTTAAGAAATGTGATCTTGTGGTCGCAATACAGTTAATCACTAACTATTGTTAACCAGAAAAGAGATTCATAAATCACCTAACACTACAGTTGAAAATGGCATAATCTATAAATCTTTTTGTGTGTTTTAGCCTCCTTTTGTGTGTGTATGTGTGTGTGTGTGTGTTGGCCACTCTTTCAATGATTTAGATCCATGGTGGAAGGGGCTATCCACAGGTTGCCCACCCCATTCTAAACAACTATGGCTCATAACAAACTTTTATTTATAGTTATAAGCTATTGAAAACAGTTTAAAAGAATGCGTGCATATATATATATATATCCTTTCTGCTAATGCCGTCTCTA
>KZ808454.1:62955-84476 GCA_000696205.2 Oncopeltus fasciatus | reverse complement strand
TTCAAAAGGAGAGTTTGTTGACCGTAGATATTATTCTAAGATGATTTTAGTTGGGGTTCGGTCAAGGTAGATCCAAAAAACACAAATTTAAAAAAATGTATTTTTTAATAAAGGATTATCTGGCAAAGTTTCGGCTTACATTGTAAGCCATCTTCAGGGCTATCATGAATTACATTACAATGTAAGCCGAAACGTTGGCAGATAATCCTTTATTAAAAAATACATTTTTTTAAATTTGTGTTTTTTGGATCTACCTTGACCGAACCCCAACTAAAATCATCTTAGAATAATATCTACGGTCAACTAACTCTCCTTTTGAACTAGTAAACAAATTTTTATCTATAATTTTAACTCATACGACACTGATGTTATTAAAATTAAAATTGAAATTATTGTTGCGATCGTCAATTAATAATAATAGAATGCAAAAACTATTTTAGAATTCACAAAAACAATTCAATCAAATTTTTTTTTCACTTTAAAAAAATTTAACTTCTATTCACTACCGTTAATGGGTCATAAAATTGAATGATTGAATGTTCCACACAAATTATGCCTACCAATTCATTAATATTCATAATATAAAAATTCATAATCTTCATTAGATAAAATTTTTTTAAATAACCTTATAAACATTTGAGATAATATTTTTAACAAATGTATGAATAAAGTCATAAGCATCGTTTTGTTTATTGACAATTAAGCACCTGTATATATACTTTTTTTTTAAATTACTGTGTATATATTTTAAGAAATAAACGACATTTTAAACTTGCATACCTGGTATATTTCACTAAAAAGAAATTATATATTTCATTAGAGAATTTTATAAACTGTAATTACTTAATTCAGTATATTTTTGGAACAATTTTCGGCCTTTGAGGTAACAAAAGCACATTGGCACTTTTAGACCAAAAGCAAGAGTTACTCCGTGAATAGCGAACTCGACTTTGTATTTAGCCATCTTTGAGGTCTCTTGCTTAGAGATTAATTTTACTTACAGATTATCATTAAGAGGCAATAAATTCTTGGCGCCCTCATGCTATTAACTATAAATTGAAGCAGTGTATCTCTCTTAGAGTAATTTATCAGAAAAATATTTATTTTTAAACCTACTACGCAACCACTTAGGTCACGGATGAGGGGCTACTTAAAGATTACTACCCTATTCTAAACGCTTATTTTTGGAGGGAGGGGCTATCCGCAGGTTGTTATCACGTTCTAAACATCTATGGCTCATACCCCCCCCCCCCTAAATTACTAAATAATCCCGACAATACTGGAGTTAGCGGTACGTGACCCAGAATACTCCTCCACCCCGCAGATGTCTCCCTCGAAGGATGCCACAACGAGGTCCAGGAGATAGGCGGCTGACGCGTTCACATGTTTGTCGACCCAGCTCATCTCCCAGGACTTCTTTGAGCCGACCACCAGGAGTGTTGACACAGCACCAGCCGCTAACGGCATTCTGCAGGGATCAGCTCTCTGCTGAGTTATCTACGGAACCGATCAGGGGTCCTTCTGGCTCTTTGTGTGACCATCACAAGACCCCTCTTCAGGAGCTTGAAAAGGGAGTAAGGTTCGTGATTCAATGATTCTTGATGAATATTCTGATCTTGTTCCGTGTATTGTTCCAGTATTAATTGAGCTATGATTGGCATTTTTATCAACTCAGTAGAAGAGAATACAGTTTACAGCCATTAAATTGAAACGTTCATTAAAAAGATTGCGTCAAATACATTTTTAAGTTATATACGAACCTTACATTTTTCTTATTTAAGAAAATTTTATTAATTTTTAAAATATGTTCGTCTATAATGCCCTCCATCATTCCCGAACCCTGCTTGAATAAGAGGTAGTCCAAAACTTATATAATTGCATGGCTAATAATCTAAAATTCCACGACATGAGGCTCCAAAAAAAGGACAATTCCATTTACATTTATTTAAGAGAAATGAAAAACTTTGATTCACAATTTAAAAAGTTGCTGAGGGACATGAGTAGACGACTTAAAATCCAGAAACTGGTCAGGTGGGTAATTTCGTGTGGGTGGTGGGAGGTCCAGCAGGTAGAAGCCCCTACGTGTTCTGAACTCGGCAAGCCATGGCCTTAGAAATAAGGGTCTGTACGCTCCCCTGAACTGACCAGACCAATTTGAAAGCCTTCGTTTTAGTACTGTACTAAAATGATATTACATTTTTTTTATAAAATACAAAATAGAGTTTTCAACTCTTTTCAAACTTTTTTTGCTTATATGAAAATGAATAATATACTTTTTTTTTACTAAAAAAAAATATTAGGTATGTATTCGAATATGTCTTGCTTCATTAGCAATCCTTCAACCTGGCTATTGTTTACTGTCCTTCCCCGGCATGGGGTTCATATCGGTTGTCAACTCTCTTGTGTTGCTCGTGAAGGTTATCAAATAGGCAGTAAATTGAATAGACATTCGTTTAGCTTCATTAAATTTACTTTCATGTATATAAATTGTATACAATGTAATTGCAGTGTAATTAGAATCAATTTTCTCTCTGAGGAATCGCGAGAAACGACTAGGTCTATATAACCTTCTTTAATGACTACATAATGACTCTTTTTTTTCTTTACATATATATATATATATATATATGTGTGTACTTGTGTGTTTATTAAATATAAGAATATATANTCTTATATATATAACCTGTTTGCTTCGTAAACTATGAAGGAAACCATAGACCCTTTGACTTCCAGGAAAACCATATCGCGGACCGGAATGGAAGATCTCTTGAGATAAAAAATGGGGGAAAAAAAGAGGTCAAAAGGTCGGGCTACATCATAGTGACGTCATGAAATTGATTACAGTCAGCCTTCTTCATTTCTCCCAATTATCCTACTTTCTTTTATAAGTGAATCGATTTATTTATAACACATTGTTATACTTTATTTACAATTCATGTATCAGTCCTTTCCTCCTCGGGTGTTTTGAATGAAAAGGTTATTTTTGAAGACTCCTCAAACGAAACATTACTATTCATCAGATTGAGATGTATGAATTAAACGCAGAATTTTTGTTTTTTTCGGGGGGGGGGGGGACCAAATAATGCCTAGGAGTATCTAATTCACAATTTGCCTTTATTTTATTTTTTCTTTCTGCGATTGGCTTCTGGTTATCTCTTCAGTAATAGGATGAGTTAGTTGAAATTGCTAAAATTAGAACATCCATTTCAAAATGATTTTTATTCTTAGTAACAAAATGCTATATTTCTTGAGAGCAAATCTGGTCAAATATAACAGAATTTAATTTACAGATTAAGTGACATTGATGAGTAGCACTAGTAGTATGTACATGTAATGTATTGTACATACTACTAGTGATTGGTATGTATCCAATATTGTTGTAGATACAGCTCGTTGCAGTTACTTTTCAATAAGGTTTGGGTGCTAAATACAGTTCACTCCGGTGACTTGAGAGTCCTAAATCCATAGGTTTCTGTCAGCTGCTCTACCCAAGCTCAGAACTGACAGTAATGATCTGTTCTTTTCCTTGAACTGGTTCCACTTCTGGAGTTCCATGAACGGTTCACTATTGAAACCTTTTGCTGTTTCGGCGGTGGTCGGCCTTTCGCTCACTCCTGTGAAGACTTCCCACGGATATCTGTGAAAACACCATCTATTTGTCTTCGTCAGGATGGAAGCATTTAGCTATTTTTCTACTTTTGCAGTCTCTTAATAATAAATCATTAAATAAATTAATATTTGTAAAATTAATAAAAAAAAAAAAAAATTGCGAGTCTGTACATACCTTGGGCTTTTGTACATAATTATTGTTATAAATATTTCAAATGATTCATTATTATATTTAAATAATCATCTAATTGTTCAATGTTATAAATTAATTACTGTCTTTGCGTTCATTGTCCTCTCCGGTTAGTGAGATACATTTTTAAAGCTGAGGAAGTAGAAAGGTCGAGGGTTGTTACCTCCCCCTCCCTCGTATTATGGGGTGCAATCTAATAAAGAAATAGTGATTAGCCTAGTGCAAATGGCGGTGGTGAGTGTGACCGGAAGTCTAAGGGTTGACTCAGCTAGGTCTGCAAGCAGGTGGAGTACGCCCACTGTACTTCCAGGGTACCTGCCACCCAAGATGGCCTCCCTCTCTGCTGTATCTGAGAAAACCTATCGCAGGTGGTTCACAGATATAACCTGCAAAGAAATTTGATTTAGAGAATATAACAAATTGCCAGAAAACATCCTTTTCTTCCCCCTGGTTATCGCTAAACATTCCTCAAATAATCTGAAGGGTTATTATCTCTACCAATGAATATAGAACTATCATACCTTCTATTATCCGTCTTCATTGGTTTCTAAAAACCATCTTCTGTTGGCGACAAACACATGTATTCGGTCACGAGGATGTACAATGTCCGAAAGCTCTCGCTAACAGAAGATGGTTTGCAGAAACCAATGAAGACAGAAACTAGAAGGTATGATATTCGTCAAATGTTTCACCATATTTCCTAATTATATTTCTTGATTAGAAAATACATATTTCAGAAACTTCAATGCTTTATTGTAAAATACTATACAGATTTTTTAAAATACTAGTAAACAAAGATGATTTTAGTTGGGGTTCGGTCAAGGTAGATCCAAAAAACACAAATTTAAAAATGTATTTTTTAATAAAGGATTATCTGGCAAAGTTTCGGCTTACATTGTAAGCCATCTTCAGGGCTATCATGAATTACATTACAATGTAAGCCGAAACGTTGGCAGATAATCCTTTATTAAAAAATACATTTTTTTAAATTTGTGTTTTTTGGATCTACCTTGACCGAACCCCAACTAAAATCATCTTAGAATAATATCTACGGTCAACTAACTCTCCTTTTGAACTAGTAAACAAATTTTTATCTATAATTTTAACTCATACGACACTGATGTTATTAAAATTAAAATTGAAATTATTGTTGCGATCGTCAATTAATAATAATAGAATGCAAAAACTATTTTAGAATTCACAAAAACAATTCAATCAAATTTTTTTTTCACTTTAAAAAAATTTAACTTCTATTCACTACCGTTAATGGGTCATAAAATTGAATGATTGAATGTTCCACACAAATTATGCCTACCAATTCATTAATATTCATAATATAAAAATTCATAATCTTCATTAGATAAAATTTTTTTAAATAACCTTATAAACATTTGAGATAATATTTTTAACAAATGTATGAATAAAGTCATAAGCATCGTTTTGTTTATTGACAATTAAGCACCTGTATATATACTTTTTTTTTAAATTACACATTAAAAAATAAAGAAAAATTATATAAATCTAGATATTTTTAAATGTATGAAAAAAAAAACTTTCTTTCCGAAAGTTTGAAAGGATAAGTTATTTGTAGGATTCTCTCAGGTGTCGTAACCGTCCAAACTTAAATGCCTGTGAAAATAATTAAGTTTCTTATCAGCCCCTGAGGTTACGGCTTTAAAAAAATTATCTAAAATTAAGATAGAAATGGACGTGTCGTCATGTTTTTTAAGCAGGCAGAACAACGTAATTAGCTGTTTAAGATTTCGTCTTGATTATGAAACTTTTAACTAAATATCGTTTCAAACTTCCTCTATTCTATAATTTTTTTTTCGTGTATTTTATAAACTTTTTCAATTTAAAGAGAATACAATATATTGAATTATGAACCATAAATCTACACAAGTGCTTAAACAGTTAAGCATACTTCGGGCATTGCGCACTCCACAGACATAGAATATTACTTGAATACCTAGATTTATATGTACATATAACTAAGTAAATTATTCGCACTTTGTCAGGGAGAAGTAGACATTAACTAGTATCATTTATTTGTTCGTTTTCATGTATTATATACCTGACCTAGAATTCTAATGATTCTAATAAAAAAAGATTTACTAATTTATAATAAAAAATAAATTAAACTTAGAATAATTCTAAATTGGTTTTCTTCAAATACTTTCTTAAATAAAATAAAAGTCTTAATATAATGTAATTGAACATGATTTACTTCGCATACAGATGAAGTATTTTGTTCGTGGATTTGTTGTTGCTTGGTAATATTGTCAAATGTTTTGCTGAGGATACTTTTTCACTCTCGAAAAATATTTAAAACATAAGTTCAATACTTGAAACAATTATTAAGAGGGAATAGAAAATAAAAAACTATCTGTCCCAGCCAGGAATCGAACCTGGATCTCCTGCTATCCGGGCCGGTGTACTTAGTTTTTTATTTTCTATTCCCTCTCAATAATTTTTTGAAATTTTCGTGGGATGGAAAGTACACCGGCCCGGATAGCAGGAGATCCAGGTTCGATTCCTGGCTGGGACAGATAGTTTTTTATTTTCTATTCCCTCTCAATAATTTTTTGAAATTTTCGTGGGATAAAATACCACAACTAAATTAAATATTTGTTCAATACTTGATTTTAATGGGATCAAGTTATCATAGATTCACAGCCCTATGATTGAATATGGTGTCGAACATTAATTTCTTATTAAGATCTTCAATTTTAAGCAAGGAAAAAGTTTTATAATAGGACGAAATACGTAGTAATTATTGTATTAATTTGATTGATTTTGAAATGACAAAGTTTCATTTGTAATTAAGTAGATAGAACTATTTCTCTAGTTCTTTTTAAAATTCCAATTGCAAATCATGGATATACAAATATTGATTCTTTTATCGTTTTTGGCTTTAATTATTAGTTGAAAAATTATTTTTTTCTGGAGTTTTTTTCTCGAAATTCTTCTATTATAGAGTATACACTTTTTTATTATAATTATTTGTTGTAAAAAGTGAATATCCCCATTTAACGTCCTGAAAGTCATATATCCTGTTGGTTTTATCGCACACTTAGAGTCTGTGTGTATGTGTCGTCCTGCCTGGAAGACGTGGGTCTTCCGGTGTCTCTGACTCACGTGTGTACCGGTTCTCCAATCAGATGCATACACTCACACACATATCCCATTAAAGCCCCCATTTTACTACCCACTTAACGTCCGCAGAAGTAGATCGTACAGGTTCTGACCTCTATGTTTGGCAGCCTCTGCACCATGGTCACTGACTAAGTCGCACACGAAAGTTATCGGAGGATCGTTGCAGAGTACCATGAGAATGAGAACTGGGGAAAACTGATTCGAAGGAAACCTTAATTAAATTATAAAAATTATGTACTTTTATTATTATGTCAATTTAAAGAAAAACTATTACCTTCCAATTCTTAGTTAAATTATGTTACCCGTTTTTATAACTGAAATGTTAATTTTAAAATAATTGAATTAAAATAATTCCAGAAAAATGCTACAAATTCTTTCCTTATGTATTTATTAATAAATTTTAAGACTAATAAGTTATGTACTCATTACAAATAACTTAAAATTCACATATTTAAATGAGTTTAGTAATTTTTGTACTATAATTTTTAAAAGTTTACTATGTAAGTTTAGTTCTTAGATGATTTTAGTTGGGGTTCGGTCAAGGTAGATCCAAAAACACAAGACTTATTCCCAGTCATGGAAATGTGAACCTAGGGACAGGACGTCCTCTCTCATCTTCATGATAGCCCTGAAGATGGCTTACAATGTAAGCCGAAACGTTGGCAGATAATCCTTTATTAAAAAATAAATTTGTGTTTTTTGGATCTACCTTGACCGAACCCCAACTAAAATCATCTAGGAATAATATCTGCGGTCAAAAAAAGAGTTCAGTGCCTCATAAATCATGATTGACTGTCAGAAGTCTCTAAGGAAGTCTCTAACTTTACGGCTAAGTCCGAAGTACGTGAATCATAAGGTTTGAGCGATGAGTCAGAGGACACTCTTCCAACACCGGCGAGCCTCTGGAATTCCAGGCACCTCACATTTTCATCGCTCTGGAACGTCCTTCTGAAGGACGCATCATTTCCACCAATCCGCGTGTATTTCAACCAATGTTGGCGTTCACTCAGAAAACTGCTGAATTTGAAAATGTCAGGGATGGATCAAAGACATCAGCTGAACCCGAGATCCGAGATGGCAGATAATCAGATTGGGTTAGAGCTGGGTTCCAGGATGGTGCGACACAAATAGTTTGGCTTCGGTGGACTGATAGGTAGTATCAGTCATGGAAATGTGAACTGAGGGACAGGACGTCCTCTCTCGTCTTCATGATAGCCCTGAAGATGGCTTACAATGTAAGCCGAAACGTTGGCAGATAATCCTTTATTCAAAAATACATTTTTTAAATTTGTGTTTTTTGGATATACCTTGACCGACCCCCAATTAAAATCATCTTAGGATAGGTAGTACCTTATTTTACAACCTTGCTTCCGAAGTATTTTAGACTATAAGAAGAGTCAGGGATTCGGTCTTCGGAGCTGAAGAATCAAAACTGATTTGTAAATATAAAAGTTCTTTTTCTCCAACGTTTCGGCCCTTCACCAGGGCAAATAGAGTGAAAGGGAGAGAGACTCCTGCTCTACAGGAACTAAATTTATATGATTGTTACTATGATTGTCTATAGAACGTAGTTTTATTTGTGATTTGTTTATTTTTGCTTAAAATTGTAACTTGTATTCCCTCAAATGTAGCGCTCTTAGTCGCTAAATGAAATATAATTAATTTTTTTAAATATTTAAAATTTAATTTATAATTCTTTTGTGAGGATTTCAACATTTTTATATATGTTTACTTTTATTTGATTTGCTGAATTTCGATTCCTTGTTACTTCTTTGACACACTGTTTTCGTGGCTTTGACAAAACTGTTGTGTGGGAACACGGTAAACTAGCGCAACGAGGTGGAGGGGGGAGGACTGTGAGAATGGCTCGTTGATTGGCTCCTTTCACGGAAAAGAACGTGTCCTGGCATGTAATGGCTAATGCGGTGGCATTCGATCCACGGAACGTCGTTCAGAATGCCGGAACGAATCTCGGAACCATTCAGAGATTCATTCACTTCTCGTAGAGGAGTCAGTTCGCTTTTACTCATGCAGACGCGGACGGTGTCTTCTGACGCGAATATTGTACGCTGACCAGGGGGATCTGACTACCAGGCTTGCCTAAGAAAGCCACTTATTGATGTACATAAATTCAACAATTAATTATAGAACTTAAACAACAAAACTGAGTTTCTGTAAAGAATCTGAGTATCTTTTTAGTTTTAATGAAACTCACATATTGCTACAGCGCTGTTTTTAGAATCTAAAATATGATTTACAAATTAAGAGCTGAAAAATAAAGAATTTTCAATTTATACTTCCATTGAAATTTTCCCTTCTTCACTTAATTTTATAGAAATTTTTAATATATAATTATGCAGAAAATAATTAAAATTTCGATGAAATTTGAAATACAATTTTTAAAACAATACTAATTAATAATAAACTATAAAAATATTGTATACTCGTGTTATACATCTGGTTTAACAGAATTTAATTAAATAATTAACGAGAACTTATCTTATTAAACAACTTTTATTAATGATTAATTAATAATACAAAATTATATCCCAATAAATAAAATCAATATTTATTATCCTACTTATTCATATCTTGTTTTTACGTTTTTAAAATTCTTGATTATAAACTGTGAAATGTTATAAACATTATTATTGGATGTTCAAAAAGAGAGTTTGTTGACCGTAGATATTATTCTAAGATGATTTTTTTAGACTACTACTCGACCGAACCCCAACTAAAATCATCTTAGGATTATTATTGGATGATTTTAGTTGGGGTTCGGTCAAGTTAGACCAAAAAAAATACAAATTTAAAAAAAAGCCATCTTCAGGCCTGCCATGACTGAAATGGAAATGTAAACTTAGATACAGGACGTCCCCTCTCGTCTTCATGATAGGCAGCACTGAAGATGGCTTACAATGTAAGCCAAAACGTTGGCAGATAATCTTTTAAAAAAATACACTTTTTTTTAAATTTGT
Source organism: Oncopeltus fasciatus (assembly GCA_000696205.2). Taxonomy (NCBI): domain Eukaryota; kingdom Metazoa; phylum Arthropoda; class Insecta; order Hemiptera; family Lygaeidae; genus Oncopeltus; species Oncopeltus fasciatus. Next base: position 74,543 of record KZ808454.1, on the reverse strand, counting down.
ATTTTTTTGGATCAACCTTGACCAAACCCCAAATAAAATCATCTAATAAAAATAATTAGTGTTGAGGCTAATAATGAAAAGGAACGTTCAGACGTCAATAAGATAAGTGAATGGCTATCGATTATTAATTCGATGGGTAACATAAAGTGAACAGTTGTCGATAGCATGTGTACACGAGGGTCTGTCATTAGTCGAGGTCGATCCGATGGAATCCCGATTGCTCTCGAATCGATTCCCGGAGTAACAATCGTCCCAAGCACTCGAGTCGACGAGGCACTGTTAACTCGAGGCTCCCAGAAGAAAGCCATGGGAGGGGGCGGTGGAGGAGTAGGCGCCAGGTCGCCGGCCGCCAACCAACCCCCACCCCCGCATCACCTCCAGCCACCGGGGAAAGCCTTCGCGTGCCGCCGCCAGAAACCCGATCTCCAGAAAGAAGTCTTCCGACGGACTGGACATACATCGAACCCGGGCAATGTATAAGTCAGTCCATCAGCTTCAGATTCCCTAGAAAAGGTTAAAATTCACTGGTTAAAAATAATTTTAAAATTAGTGTCCAAGGGGCGCCAGGCTAGCTTAGGGGATCCGTACGGGTCTCGCAATCCTGACGCCGCGGGTTCAAATCCCGCCCAGGTCAATCTTTTATTTATAATATATAAGCTTGTCCTGAGCTATGGGTGTTTAAAATGGGGTGGTAACCTGTAGATAGCCCCTTCCTCCATGACCCTAAGTGGTTGAATGGATGGCTAATACGCAAATAAAATAAAAAAATTATTGTCCCCATATCCCAGAGTCATGGATAGCCAATAAATCTTGCAAGAACAATCTAATGTTGTACCACATAACGTCAGGGATTAAGGCAAGAGCTTTGGAATAATATTTAGCTGAAGCTTTCAGTTCTGCAAAACACAAACGAAATATCTCTCCAAAGGGGCATTTTACAAAGATTGGACTAAGGAAACCTTCATTTGATCCATCGGTAAAGAAGTCTGGTTACGACTTACTACTACTAACTTAAACTAACCAAGGCTTCTAACCCAACGACTAGACCGAATCTCGGCTAACACCGGAATGCCCTCCGCCAAGGGTGAAGGGCCTATATCTAGTTCCTTATCAGATATCTTTATTTTTTAACTAATGAGTCATACTTTCGGAATGGCCATGTTTCCTAGGGGTTGAGTGTCTTTAACTTCTCCCTCACTAAGATCCGACGAGATTCATGCTATGGACCAAGGGTCAAAGTATGGTACAGTAATGGGCATATTGCTAAGTTCAACATTCTCAAGAGTCGATCTTATATTTACAGAGGGCTAACATTTGTTCTTAATACTATAGATTATAAATACAACATTACATACAGTGAGATAACAAACAATTATATATAATACATATATGGGATTATAAATGTTACTGTCTAGACTTACCAATGTTTCAAGTNAAAAAAAAAAAAAAAAAAAAAAAAAAAAAAAAAAAAAAAAAAAAAAAAAAAAAAAAAACTCTCCTTTTGAACAAATGTGTTAGTTCAATATTTTCAGGATTTTAATGAACCTCAAGCTTGTATTCGCTGTTGCACTGAACTTTCCTCTTTCTCGTTCTTTTCAAATCGGTATTGCCTCATTTCTGGAGTCTTTCAGTAGGACTTCAAGCTTTTCTATGAGACTTTCCTAAGAGTTTGTAAAGAGAGGTCATAGCATGCTTCAGAAGGAACACACAGCTGCACCGTTCTTGACGCTCCTTCCTCCAAAGAGGTAGAGAACTCAATGTACAATACTACTAATTGTTTTTGAAATGTCTCGTATTGACTTGGCGAGTCCCATGTGTGTGTGTGTGTATCACAAGAGACGAAGGCCGCTTCCCCATCAAACGAGGAGTATTTACATTCTCTCTCTATCCTCCTTGGGCTGAAATGAAGGGTCGTTCTTGAACGCGCCGGTCAATGTGGACGATCAATAATAACTATATATCGGAGAAGCCACATAGTCAACAGAAGCTGATTGCAATTGTAGGAACACTCCTTTCCCGAAGTCACCTTGACCGAGTATTGCTGAGTCAGGCGATTCAGGTTCCAGAGAGGCAGCTAGCATTTCTCTTTGCTCTGGGCTTCATTTTTACATTACAATTTCATGACGTTGCATCTCAGAAGGTTAAAAAATAATCTGCTCTGGTGTAACCTGCTTCCCTTTTTAGTACCCTTATCATTAATTAACCTTCTGGCAAATAGGGTGTACCTTTATTAATATATATTATAGGTAAATACTAAGAGAACAATATTTTCTATGTTTCTGTATTATGATTCTCTGATACTTTTTTTTGTTTATAACATAACGTCTCGTAAATATTTATAGAAAGACCATTAAGTATTTGATTCGAAGCACCAAGTTCCAGGTTTATATTTAAGAAATATTAGACTGATTTCTTTATTATTTACCTGATATGAAGGTACAATAATATAGGTTACACAGTTTTGGAATGGCTACTTTAGCAGAGCCACTAAAATATTTTGTTAAATGCAGAGAAATTTTACAGTAAACGTAACATGATGTTCTGGGTAATTACTGTACTATTTTTTTAATAGCCCAAATGATAACGGAAATAGTTATATGCAACAGCAACAGCGGATTTCGTTAAGTCAAACAATTGCTGCGTATAATTAGTTAATTTCCCACTGTAAGCTGTATCAAATAACCTCGGATATTCAGTATTTTACATAAATGTATTGGAAAGTTTATCTAACAGGTGATAATGTCAAGAATTTCTTTATATACTTTACTTATTTTTTGTGAAATTTTCAAGAACTTGTTTTACATCCGAAATAGCAAAAGCTTCCAGAATAATTCTGATACATTTTGAAAATTTGCTTAGATAGTTGCTCAACAAAAGATTATGTCTTTCAAAATCACAATAAAAAACAATTTTTCCATGGGAAACAAAGCTAATTTTGTAATTTACCTGAGTAATTTACTATTAAAACTCGTCCTACTTGAATTGTTTGGGTGAAGCCGATTGCACGTTCGATTGTTTAACTACAATAAACCAGGGGCTGTTCCAGAATTAGCCAGCGTCGATTCCAACGTACAGACTCATCGCCATTGTGGTTTGGTGGAGGTTCAGATCTCACAGCATACTTGCCTTTCCTTAGCATACTTTTGGCTCTCATAGCTTTGTGGAATAGCTTTAACACGGATAACTAAATTCACCAGTAATAAATTAAACTAAATATTGCACTAACTAAACATAACTTAAATCTCTATTTAATCTGATGTAAAATGAAATATAACTATTACGGATAGAAGGTTGGAAGGAGATTACACTTAACGGTTAGTGACTTTAAAATCCCTTGGATTATGTTGAGCCACCGTTTGATAGATTTGGAACCGTGCCGCTAATCTGTCTCAGAACAATTTCTGAAGAAAAAATTTAAAATAATCATATAATGTGAGTAAAAAACAGGTTAACTAAGGCAGGCTCGGAGCCGACCAATAGGGAAGAAGTAAAAGGTTTTACACTGAATTGTACTTTTTTTAAAAATTGGCGTAAGATTTTAACAGAGTCCTACACTGACTTAAATACATTTAAAAAAATACTAAATAATTGTTATAAAGTTAATTTTACCCTTATTGTTCAATTTATGTTGTTTTTTTCGTTGCACTAATTATGAAAGTATCATACCTTATCTATTATACCTTATCTTCTATTATCCGTCTTCATTGGTTTCTGCCAATCATCTTCTGTTGGCGAGCGCTTTCGGATATTGTCCATCTTCGAGGTCGAATACATGTGTTCACTGTCACTGTCTGTATTCAACTCGCGTCCGAAAGCAGTTGAATACAGACAGTGTCAGTTTACACATGTATTCGGCCAAGAAGATGGACAATGTCCGAAAGCGCTCGCCAACAGAAGATGGTTTGCAGAAACCAATGAAGACGGATAATAGAAGGTATGATAGTTCTATATTCATTGATGGTTATAATAAACCTTCAGATCATTTAACTAATTATGAAAATGTTGACGATCATACAATTTGCTCTTACACATACTCCCTCTCACCCTTTCCCATCTCATTTTCATTAAATTTCATCAAAAAGTGTAATCTTTTACCTTTTAATGAATTTCTTACATTTATGCTACAGAAATATTTCTGTTACTTTTTCTTGCTTTTCTAAAACTCTTCGAAAGAAGAGATATAACCTTGCATTCCCAAGCCACTTATGAAGCATGCACTTTCACACAAGAGGTGAACCGAATGTAGAGGATTTAAGCGTGAGAATGCGCTACTTGTATTACGATCAGCTGGGACATTCGAGCTATGGCGCTGTTGGAGAGATTGGTGCCAGACGGGTGGGTGTCTCCAAGATATGTCAGGGGATAGCCGCTTAGAGACGGATATGAAAGTAGATCTGACAGTCGTCATCTTCAAGTCCATCGGCAGATAACCACTTCAGACCATTCTTAATTCTAGATCACTGAAATTAATTTAACTTCTAATAAAATAATTCCTAATGCCTAACCTTCCATGTTGTACAGAGGTATCTGAAACTCGAAGATTTCTATGTCCATTTAATTTTATTGTTGAATTAGAAGAGTGTTATGGTAAAATATGAACTTTTTGTTTTTCCACTAGCTGAATCATTCCGAATATGCCATAAACTGTACCATTCAGAGAGAAAACCATCACCAATGACTTTCAAGTACTTTATATTCTGGCTTCGTAAAATTCTCAACTTTTTTAAATTTAATTACTCAATTAAATGGTTCTAAAAGCATATCCATATTAAGTTTGTTTCTCTTTTATACGCATACATACGTTACATATACTTATTTTAATGTTAAATAATATGTGGTCATTAAAAGGTTACCTGTCCTTTTTCTAATTAGTGGGAGAAAGCCATCAAGATGTTATTCGCGTTCATGATAACTGTCAAATAGAGGCCTGTCTATATCTGTTTACAAAATTCTCCGATAGGGGCGTATCGGTCAGTACCAACCGCTAAGTACATGATGATAGTTTTGATAAGACGACAGAACGAACCCGCCTACATACTTTACTCTAGTGATGCTCTAATTCTCTAAAAGCACGGTCTCGCGAGGTTTGCGCGTCGAGAGCTCCTGGGAAGTCGCTATGAGGGACCTGCAGCAACAGTGGGGCAAGGGCTATCCTTGGGGAACACCCATCTTGAAGCCGTAATGGGAGTGACGAGGAAGCGAGACAATGGATCACCCTTGATCTTGACGATGAGGAGGGTGGGACGGTTGGCTGGTGCCACACCCTTTGGAGGACTTGGCGTGCGCCCTGCACACACGACTTGTCACCTTAGCTTGACCATCCATCTCAGCTGATTTCCCCAATTTCGGCATGACATATCTCATCTGCAGATCTGCCAATCCTGCTTAGTTTTATTTATTATTGTCCTATGCTTCGAAAGATTTCATTTATAATCCGTTTCAAACGTTTAGATGAGTTATTGCTGACATTAATGTAATAGGGGGCGTAGAAATCGACGTGACAATTTAAAATTTAATTTCCTGATGACATATGCCTCTGAGAAATTACATAAAAAATAAATTTAGGCTCTACTTAAGAGAATTAGGCGGACTCTTCACAATACCCTTTGGGTCCAAAATCAGCCTTATCCTTCCCTCGGACAACTATGTAACCACCGTATATAGAGAAAGACAAAACTGGCTATTTGATTGTATTTATGTTCTTCTTATTATATCTCATGTTTATGATTAGTATAATATGACCCTTTGAAGAAAATCGTGTTTGGGAATTACTATTATAACCGGTACTTAGGGAAGGAAGCATGGATACTCTTCAACCCTCAGTTACAGAGTTTTAAGGTGTGCAATTAATAAGTCAATTTAAAAAATACTTGATTTCAAATTAACTTCGACAGTTGTATGTCCCTCATCACTTGCAGCAGAACTTAACAGTTGAGTGGTGGACACTAAGGACTATTTCAAATGGGGAGTTTTTGACCGTAGAGATTATTAGTCGATGTTTTGATTTTTGTTGTATTTTTCTGAGGGGGGGTGGGGGGAGTCGGTCAAGGTAGTCCATGAACCTTGACCGAACCCCAACAATATAACATCTACAACTAAAGATAATTGTTACTGAAACTAACAATGGTCTCTTGTGTACTTCTTACCATATTTGTTTCAGAAAATTGAGTACAATCTACAGGATATATATTTTAGTCTTTTTTTGCTTCGTAAATATTTTTTATTGGATTATTTAATTTGGTTTTAGTTAGTCAAATAAAATTATTGAAAGAATTGTTAATTTTAAAAATGTCTAAAATCAGAGAATCAAATTAAAATTAGACAGTTCTTCAAATGCTATAGTTTTATCATGAAAACTTATATTACGTAAATGATAATGATAAATAATTTTCAAGAATAGATAATATTTTTAAAAAATTTTAATATTTTTTTTTACCACAAAAAAATGATTTTCAAGAATAGATAATGCAATTAATAGCTTACTTAGATAATATTAAATAATTTATTAAGAAATGTCTTAATTAATTTTATCTTGCTTGGGATTTACAACAGGCCGTTTCGTAAGCCATTTTATAATACTAAAAAATTGAGGGGGGATGATAAATGGTTGAGCGGTAACTTGAAAAACGCCCCTTCATTCTCTGGGGCCATATTTTATCAGAATCCTACCTGTGTCTACCTTCATTCCTCTGGATCTTCTAGCAGAGACACCGCTCATTCCCACAGATATATTTCTCTTTCGGATTTACCGTACTTGGTTGCTTCTTCTATTTTTCAAACAAGTTTTAAACTTCTTCTCTTTATCCCAAAAAATAATAGCTTTCTGATTAATAATTCTTCAGCTTCTTAGTTCAGATTTGAGACTCAATCATGACATTTAATTCTCCACCTCAATTTGAAGGTCTTCAACCCTTTACAATTCTATTTCCAAATTACCTTTATTTATTTTTGTATTGTAAATTTAATAGAGTATAAATGTTATGTGCTTATTTTCTATGCGTTTATTTTACAACATTACTATTAACAAGTATATTAATCAAAGTTGCATGGGATGGGGTAACAGAAGAATTAGTTCTACCAAGACTTGACGCTGGACAGGCTTTGATCGAGATGTAAAAGCTTATTTTTCTACCAAACAGTTATATATTATACCCCTGAAAATTTATAGCTGACTGAAATTTATCAGTTAATGAGTTATCAATTTTTAGTGCAGGGGAACAGAATAAAAAATCTAACTGCCTCAGCCAGGACACGAACCTGGATCTCCTGCTATCCGGGCCGGTGCATTTTCCATTTATGCTACCGAGATAAGTCTGATAAGTTATTAAATTCCCCGCCTTAGCGTCCAGATTCGAGTCCTAGTTGGGACAGTTAATTTTTATTCTGTTCCCTTGTACTAAAAATTGCTAAAATTTACGTGGGATTAAATACCAAAAAAAAAAATTATGTCAATGGGTTATGTGTAGTACTACTTATGGTAGTCTTATACAGAATTCTCCATATATTCTGGTTATCAAATAGAAAATATTTCCCTATTTCAGCTTTCAATCCGTGGGTCTACTTAAAGCACCTATGCACTATGGAGAAGTTCCCCATTCCATACTGCAACTGGAAATTTAAAACAAACGTATTTACTGTTGAATTTACAACCATTTCTTGAAGTGGGGTACAGGTTTGTTCCGAAATACTTTCTAGGTACTGTACAACATTCTACCTGTGGTACTGCAGTGCAGTACTCCTACCTGCATCCTTTTCTCTTCGTCCTGTTACCTGTATCCTTTTCTCTTCGTCCTTCGTCCTGTCCTCTCTGTGCAGCTGAAGGTGTCGCTGGACAGCTGCCCCGACTCAAATGTCTCCCTCCAGTAAAATAGCCGACTCCACTCAAACTACCTCTGACTAAATTACTTCTTTTTGACATCCACTTGGCGCCACCTGGCCTTCCAGACAAATTAGCGAAATATTCGGAATTCCTTCCAATATTGACCTTTGACTGCTTAAACGACTTCAAACTACTTAAACGATATTTTTATCATTTACTATTCTAAAAATAAAAGTGCTATAATAAATAATATAAAATATCTATTCTACTGCAGTATTCATAAATATGAAAGTCGTAGAATAAATCATATGAAATGCTTCTAAAATAAATAGAGAGTCGAGTATTAAAAGAGTTTTCTATAATCTTTGTTACTTTTATATTTATGAAAAGATATATTATCAAAAATGAGAATATTTCCAAAAATTCATAACTTTCATTATATTATTAACTTTTAAGGAACTTTTTTGATGTGTTATAAGTATGCTTTCAAAATTTATGAATTTTTACAGGCTAAAAACCTGCCAACCGAAATATTATATTCCACATACTTTGCAAGGAACCACACAAATTTTGAGTGGTAAAATTACCTTTATTCTTCGAATTTTCAAAGAAAGAAAATTTCACTAATCTGTACAATTTTTATTTGCAAGAAGAATCTATACCACATTTCTTGTCCCCTCTATAGCAACTCTTAAATTTTGAATAAAAATGGCTGAAAAATGCGTTTACTAGCGGAGTTTTAACGTCCATTTCTTTATTATATTTGTCTTAAAAACGAGTATTTTTTTTAATTTTTTTTATAGAAATAAAACTGACTTGTAATAATATTTCAATTCAATTAAGACAATATGAATAATTCATTTTCATTGGCTTAATGTACCATTGCACGAATTAACTTTGTACAATTTATCTTGTTATATTCTGTGGCCTGTTTTGAAAATGAAGGTGTTTCTTTGAAAAAAACTGAAAAACAAAACAACAACTGATTTGGTTAAGGGAACTAATATCAGAGAATGTTGATTAATAAATTAAATAAAGAAAAGTTCGTTACTGAGCATAATCAGTCCAATAGGAGAAGAGGGAGATTACTGTGATGTCAGCTGAGAGTAAAAATTGCTTTTTCTGTCTAGCGGGCGAAATGTTTAGTAATAAAGTAATTAGTTTATTGTTAAATAAGATTGCTTAATTTTAAGAGTTACACAGCGAGATTGAATATTGGAGTTATACCTGTGACATACATTATACAACCAATTTATTGTTTCTAAAAAAAAAAAAAAAAAAAAAAAAAAAAAAAAAAAAAAAAGTATGGCATTGTCACTTTTAAATATGAAATTCAAGGTGAGCGTTGAAGTGTAAATGCAAATCAGTAATAATAATAAATTATTTGAAATTTTTGTTGTTAGTGTTCGGTCAAGGTTGATCCAAAAAAAATACAATTAAAAAAAAGTGTATTTTTTGTTATCTGCTGGCGTTTCGGCATACATTGTAAGCCATCTTCAGGGTTACCATGAAGACGAGAGGGGACGTCATGTCTCCAGGATCAAATGTTCATGACTGAAAGGTAGCATTCATCCTCTCAGTCATAAAAATTTGATCCAGGTGGCAGCTCGCCCCCTCTCGCCTTCATATGAGAGGCGTTGGAGCCCTGAAGATGGCTTACAATGTATATTAATTGTATTATTTTTTTTGTCAACCTTGACCGAACCCCGAGAAAATTCTCAAGTAATAATCTCTACGGTCAAAAATCTCTATTTGAAAGCAGCTACATTAATTTGAAAAAATATTAGGCTGATTCCTTGATTTTCATAAGAGTAAACAATTTAATCCAAAGTAGATCTGTGTGGTAAAGCGGAAGGTCTCCAAATGAGATTGTGCACTTACTTATCGATAAATATAAGTCTTCCCAGTGCCATGTCTTTATGCCATACCTGACAAGGATAGTTACTCGAAAGTACCTCTCACAAAGCACTATTATTATTATGGTTATTTAGAAGTTATAAAAAAAAATTAAAAATCAGTTCATTTATGCCACTGTTTCTTTCAACATCATCCAATTTAAAAAAAGTGTTTCCTCAGCAATGTCCTTTTCAATAGATTATTGTGACATTAATCTTTATAATCTGCTAAGGCAGAAAAACTACATTCTTTTTCAAAAGAAATACTAAGTTTGACAAATAAAGTAATAATTAAGATTATTATCTGACTTGTATCCGAGTCTATGAGGCGTGATGAAACAATGGTCTTCTGTCACCTAATATAAATGCGAGGCGCTTATATCTCAGCCTAGATATAATTTGTGTTATATAATAACCGTTAGCCTCTTGTGACGTAGTAGATCACTGAGATTATCCCCTTCTATACTATGCCTACCTCGTTGCATTCCTCTCTAGCCGATCTGTCTGGGAACTTTCCAGAGCGCCTGTCTAGATTCTGTTATCAGTGAGTTGGTCCCTCGACCTGGAGGATTTACCGTAATCAATCTGGCCGACCTGCTACTACTTGAATAGGTTAAAAAAAAGCTTTGAGCAGGAATGAGTTTTGAAATTGATAGAATTTCTGTCGCTATGTCTGTTCTTTCTAGATATTTCTGTCAGATGCCGTATAATTCTATTCTACAATTAAATACATCATAGAAAAGTGAGCAGAGATAAATGTATTTGAAAAATAGTATCATAAATAATTTCAACAAATATATAAGGCTAAAATAAAAGGCGCTGAAGTTGGATATTTTAAGCAGGGTCAAGATCCTTGAGCTGTAAGTGGACCTGATTCAATCACTGTGACTCCAGTAACAGTTCTCCCCGGGGAACAGCTCTGCTATCTATTGGTACTAACTGGCAGTAGGCCCTTTATGTCCCCATAACAATATCCTGCAGGAGTTATCTAGTTCTGACTCTTCTCCCATGGGTTTTCCCTCACGCAATCTGCTCCAGCCAATGGCTGCTTCCTCTTTATCTGACCATAATTTAATGGAGACCCTGATGACTAGCAGCTCCCTAAATAGCTCATTGAATGAAATAATAGAGCATTGGACTACGTAATTACTAGTGGACATGTAAATCTGTCAATATTCGCTGAATACAATTAATTTTTCATTACCTTCCTAGTCTTCCTGCTGTGATATGACATGTCAATTTAAATATATAATAAATATATGTCCATATATATATATATANCCTGTGAAAAAGTTTCCGTTCTTGCACAAGAATAAATAACATTCACGTATATAGTAGTAATAGTAGTAGATCATAATGGAGGGCAATCAACTTCTAGGTTATTACGCCCTATAAATACCCTTTAATATATTTACTATACATTAGTTAATAAAATACAGGAATCAGGATTATTTCAACCACTATAACAACCTGGTGTTATATATATGTAACACGACATATATATATATATATATGTATATATCGTGTTACATAATTTTTTACATTATTTTTTTATTCTTGTAAGTTGATATAGTGATCATTTTAAAAAGCAATGTCTATTTGGAAATAGCTAAACATTTCCATACATGACATTATCGTCACTTTTTTTCCTGCCTTTTTATTAAAGCTTTAAAATAATTATCTGTTCCTAATATTTTTCTATTTCTAACAAATAATATCCATTACCCATTCTAATTTATATCTTGGCATTTTTTCAGGAATTTTGTTGTGAAAAATATGAATAAATAAATACATATATATAAAATAATTTAGAAACCTTTTTTTTTTTTTTTTTTTTTTTTTTTTTTTTTTTTTTTTTTTTTTTTTTTTTTTTT
>KZ808454.1:43593-59982 GCA_000696205.2 Oncopeltus fasciatus | reverse complement strand
TATATAAAGTAATAATAATAATTATATGTACATTAAGTAATTATAATAATTATTTTCACTAGTAATATTTTTGAAAGGATTATTCTATTCAATCACGTCTAATTGACAAGGAACTTCCCTTTTTGGAGAAAAATGTATGTTTGATTCTAGACAGTTGAAGTTGTCCATCACTCCGTCAACACAGTTATATATTGAATTAAAGAGAAAAGCACATTTGACAGCGTTACAAACAAGCATATTTCAATAATATATAAAACAAAAAAAATGCGATGTTAAAAATTTCGACAGTAAGAATTCACTTAAATATCCTTGAATTTTCTGTTAGACAACGAAAACATAAGTTGATATTCTTAGGCGAAAAAGTCTCCTATAGTTGTATTGCCCAGATTCCAATGGGAAATGGGAATGGTGGGTCTGGTGAAGCCAGTCCATATTGGCGAGACCCAGGGCCACGACCGTGACCTGTTTCCAGTCGCCATCTCGTCGTGCAGAGACCTCTTCCAGCTGTCAGCTGATCCGACAGGGAACAGCTCGATGGACTCATATACACTGAAGTAATGCAGACACTAAATCTACTTGGATAGCACTACTTTTCAATTCTTCAGCAATAAATATTTCTAATTTTAGATGGACTCACTAAGGATCATAACCGCATTTTTTCTATAACTATTACGGAAAAATATATTTGGTATTCATTGTTGTCATAGTTTATATTAGCACACGCGTTAGTTTTAAACCATTTGTGAAAGAATTCTGATGTGGCTCGTACGGGTGCAATTGTAGACAGAGGATTGTAACCTTATTAATATGTTTTTTTTTTTAATGTTTTTCCTATAGAGCCGGTAGTGAAACAATTACATCTTTCAATAAATAAAGTTACTAACAAAAAGGATACTCAAAAAACATTAAATATTTCTGTTTCACGAAATACAAGTAAATTTAAACAAAACAAACAAAATATGTTTACTTGACAATAAAAAGTTAAACATTTAACATAATTCTCTATGTTAGTCTGCATATTTTTTTTCCCAAACAGTTTCTTCAACTTACTGTCAGATCATCAGCCTGAAGGTGTCTATAAAGTGACATTTGCCGGTGGTGGGGGAACTGTGTTTCTTTAGTGATGGATATTTATGCTGGGTTATAGAAAGATAATATCTAAAGTACCCACATATTCATTTCTTAAGCAAGAAATCTCATATTGCGGTTTCATTTTAATATAAATGCCTTCCTAAATACTTTACTTTCTTGTCAACATGGTCTATCACTTTCGCCTAAGTGGGAGCTCGTACCTTCGTGAGCTTATAGTAAAGACCTGATCTCCACCGAGACGTGCACAACTCCTAACTCGTTGGATTGGATTGATAATTTGTATGGGCGATAAAAATCGCGGTTATTACGTCCTTACACTCTGTGGAGAATTTTAAAAATAAAATTTTTGTGAAAAAAAAATTGAATTTATTTCTCTGTATTTATCTTATTATTATCTTATTATGTGGTGTTGTTGGTGGCGTCTTTTGGTGGTTGTGTTTCTGCAGGGGAGATCTGGGAGGCCATGTTACGTGGATCATTAAGAGGTTCTACATGAGGAGTGAGAAAGAAGCTCTTTGCACAAAGAGGTTAGAACTCAAGTACAAATTGCAACAAGCACGATAACAAGGTATCATTCGCCTGCTGGATGATGTTGGTATACGACATGCGTTTGAGTCTGTACGACATCCTGGTCTTTCTTAATGGTCGGTGTTTTATTTGTGATAATGAATATTAATTATTGAGTTTCATGTTAATTAGAATCACAATGCAATTCTGCATGCGACTTAACAAATTTGCTCAAAAGGTACCCCCCATATTCATGCCAAAGAACAGTGGCCATTGACCAACATATGAAGGAACTTCTTCTTGGTATGATCAACCGTTTTCTCATCATTTTCATCAGAAACACATAGCCGTACACTTAATTTTTTTTATTAAAAACGTCTACCGTACTTTTTATAGATATGTTTAAAATGTTTAATAAAACCTTCTATAGTTTTGGTATATAATAATAATAGTTGTATCCCGTTGACTTGTGCTTACAAAAAAAATTTTTTTTATCCTAAAACAAATTCATAAGCAACAAATGATAGCGTTCTGATTTGACTATTTTCTTATGTAACCCAGATGTCATTTTCATGATTGAAGCAGGGTAATACATAATTATATTGCATTATTCATCTTTATGCCCTGAATACAGTTAATAAATATGCAGGAGGAAGGCGGAGGTGGGAAAAAGAACCGCTAAAACTGACGGTCGAAGGCGCAGGAGACCGACGGAGGTGATTCAGGAGGCAGTGAACGTCCTTCCGACCACACCTCGCTTCTCCTTTATTTTTACACGTCATCTCGGCTATTTCTGACCCCTGTACCCGCGCTCTCCCCAAATCATCTTTTCATATCTCTTCGACCGGAACTTGTCAAATATATTACTTTTAATTCGACTGTGGGTCTGTCTGTTTCAATAATCACACACACATATATATCTGGCAAAACTATCTATATATTCCGGGTCATAAAGGGGCTTTGAGAATGTGGATATAGGCGCACTCTCCCGTCTTCAGTTGCAAATCTGAAGTCTTCCCGATATGGTTTCAAAAGCCACTAGACCAGGAATCCATTGGCAACAATAGGAGGATTAGGGAAAACCCAATAGCCTTTCTCTTCCTTTGAGTCCTTTATGCAGTCCCAGTACCTCTTACTTCTCATCCACGAAGGGCAGGAAGTCTCCCCGAAAATTTTACTATTTGTGATTTTTTTTTTCTTTTTGTGGGTGCACTGCACTCTTTATCCCACCTGTTTTTATTAATTATATACATCGCTAATATATCCATGGTCATAATTCTTCTATATAGTTCAATACAAGAAAACGTCACTAAATAATATTTTCTCCTATAAAATAAATAGTGACGTGCCATCTTATGTGTATTACATGAATCACAAATATATTAACCAATATACTTTAGAAAATATACTATCCAATCAGTATTTTGACTCCAGACTTTGTAATAGTGTGTGATACGTGACAAATATGTTGGATATCAAACTAATAACGTTTGATTGAAGCGGAATATCTTATATTGATTATATATGTACAAATATTTCTATTGAATTAATTAATGACTCAATCTAATGGCTTATTAATATATATATATATATGTAACTAACCTAAGAAGAAGACGTTCTTCAGGGAATTCAAGGAAATGAAAACTGCTAAAAATTTAAATATGCAAATATTGCATTTAATTGCATTTTAAAAAAACTGAGGCAACTAATTTTTTTTAAGTAAAATTTTCTTCTAGTAACGAAACCAGTATATATCAAAGTAAAAATGAGCTACACGTAATCGTAGGTTAAACGTTGCAACAGTATACGAAAAGTTTGTCTAATGACTAGTTTTGCTGGATAAATGTAGGCTAAACCAACATAACACACTAGCATTGCGGCTCGTTGCACTAGCGCCTACATACAGCCCAGGCAATTCATTTACTACAGACAGAGGGAGTGCGTGTCAGTCGCACTAAAATACCCTATGTTACGAAATAATATCCTCTCTGTGTTATGTCTTAAGTAAAATTCAAAACGGTTTAAATCTAGACGAGAATGTTTTTGATTCAACTTTTGGCCGACGGGTGAATGTTTCTCTAACTTATTTATGTTACAGTAATATATATTCACAACCACTTAAATAAACTCTCTCTCTCTCTCTCTCTCTCTCTCTCTATATATATTTATATTCCACTGGGAAAGACGAACAGCGTCTAATTTTTAACAATTTATGCGAGGGAATAGAATAAAAAATCAATCTATCCCAGCCAGAACTCGAACCTGAATCTCCTGCTTTGCGGGCCGTTATAATTCTATTACATCACCGGGNATATATATATGCGTGCGCGTGTGTGTGTGTTATTATTAAAATAAGGAAGTACTCAATAAAAGATGTTTTGAATTTAAGAACTCAAATTTAAAATGTAGACATGCGTTAATGTACTATCTTATGTGCTGCCTTTACTTTTTTTCTTTCCTTGGTAAAGATGACATCTAGTTACATCTGTCTAGACACACTTTCCAACTGGTTTGGGAAAATGATAAATTATAAAGATGTCTCAAGATTTATTAAACTTTTCTTCTATATCTGTTGATACTTTTTTTTTTCAAGTTTGATTAAATAAATTGCAGTAAAATAAAGTTGATGAAATGTTTTATGGTTACGTAAAGCTGTAATTTCTCATCAAACTTCAGAGCTCTGGAATTCAGTTGTACAGAGATGGCATCACTCGTACATCAAGTCCTGTCCCTGTCTTTATCTAGCCTCCTGGATATTTACTGCCGTTATTCACTGGGCTGGACAGCATCGACAGAGAATGTTAGCTCAGCACGGCGATAGAATCTTAGTCACGGAAGGAGAGGGCCCGAGTCTACTTGGGCGTATTTTCTGGGAATGATGTCCCAGTCACTGCTCTCGGAGTTTCGCAATGCGTCTGCAACTATCGGTATGCGTGTGTATCGACTGCTGACGTAAGCAGAGTGAGGGAGTCCGGCCTCTTTGGCCCGAATGGCGAGAGTAGTACGATCCGATGGTTACGTCACCGCTGGCCGCGTTATGAATGGACCGGCCTTACCCCCTCCACCTGTAGCCGGTCAGCTCTCAATTCAGGCTCCTTTCCTTTTAGATTGCCGTCGTTTGCAGTTTTCCCACTTATCCCAATAAAGTATTAATATTAAGCCACTCATGAATGGCAGTTGTATTTTAATAAAAATTATTAAAATACAAATGTGACGACTGAGAAAGATGTACAATATCGATTCAATTATACCCCTAGTTGTAGCTAATGGAGTCGCTCGTTGCTGACCACATACCCTTCTGTTGCAGACGGAGCAGCAAGAGCTGTCAGGACCTGGCAGTCCAGCTGGATGTCTTCGAGGAGCAGCGGGAGAACGACGAAGCTCAGTCACAGCACCCAGGCGTAGACCTCAGCTCCCCCCTGGACGTCTTCTACTCCATTCTCAACAGGGTAAGTCCCTCTGCCATTGGTTTATTAAATCTTTCATTCATGTATTTATATTTTTTTATATATTTAAGTTTAACGTTGAAAACCAGAACCAGATTTTATGTTTATATAAATATTGAAGGTAGCTTTCAATGTAAGCCTAAATAAATTGCTTATTTGCGTATATTCTGGAAAATAAATATTTCTGGTTTTTCAAGAGTGGTTTATTTTCTCTAATACCTGAGAAAATCTCTCCACGAACTCTACTGTAGTTTTCTCTTAAAAGTAATGTAATTTTGAATACTGAAAAGGAAAGTATATTCAACTGGAAGGGCGGTTCAAATAAAAATAAGATTTTTGAATAGATCCGCGAAAAATTTAGTGTCAAAAAAGTTGTTGTTACTGGATATTAGACTCGTCTGTTGTGAAATGTGGGAAGCTGTTTAAAGCGCATGGACTACCTATAAAAACTGTTTTTAAAAAAATGGTAGCTTTTAATTGGATATTACATTTTTTTATTCCGGGTTGTTCTTTAACCACCGCTTCTCTTCCCCGGTCTTATCCCAGAACGGCTCCAATTTTCGCGGATTTTACATAATCTTTGACCAAAAACAAATAGTGATACGTTGTACAACACACACTGGTACATCCTTTTCACTCTTGTATGACATCTATTTCGAAACTAAATTTTACGCGCATCTAACCAATGAACCACCCTCGTATACTATTGGTTAAATATTGAAAAATACATTGTATTTATAATGTTATATAAGATAATGTATACACAGCTGCTGTATATGTGTATATACGTGCATTATACATCACCTGGGTAAATATTACATAGCTTTATTTATGCAGGTTTAGGGTCTGATATCGACTATAAGGTGTACTATGTCAGAAGTAAATAAAGGTATAAAATATTTGATACCTGAACATAATTGCTTATCATTTTGTGATGATTTGTCATTTTCAGTTGGCCTTGATAGATGTCATTTGAATATGGACTCTCTGCCGTGTTTGCTTTTATTTATTCATTTTTATTGTTATGACCTATTTAAAGACTTATAGAAATATTTTAAAACTAATGATTAAGGTTTTTATGGCATGAAAAGTATATTTCTTTCCTTATACTCGCTCATTTATAAACAAATAAATTAAATTTAAACACTAAAAACTTGGTCTTGAAACTATTAATTATTTTTCTAGAACTATTAATTAATCTAGTCTAAAAGTTATAAATTAGTTAAGGAAGAGAACTTTTTGATCTACTTGCAGCCAAACGGATTTAAGATGTCCGTCAAATACCCATGTCGGAAATATAAAAGAAAAATTGCAGTGGGGAAGGGTAGACCAGTATTATAAATAACAAATGCATCTCCTGTCTATGTATCTGATTGTAGAAAACTCTCGGCTGACAAGAGTATTGTGACTGATAAAAGATGATAACAGACATCCTTAGCCTCAAATGGTCTTGACTCCTCAAATGACAGGTCCCAGACTCTGTGCTAACTTCCTGTAGACACACCTTCACTGGTGTCCTATTCTTCGGGAGAGTCTCTTCTTTATGCTTTAAGGATAATCTTCATAGGCTATCTCGAAAGCTGATTGGATAGTCCATTTCACAAAATAGGCTTTCGAATGCTTCTTAAGCTTTTGGTTCTTGTTCCTTTCTCCTCATTATTCACACTCACGTCGTATTATTCTAAGCGCCCGCCACTGTTAAATATACATATAATAGAAATAAAGGCAATCCCCTAAATTCTATTAAAAAACACAGGTAAATAAAGTTTTAAGATGTTCCTCGGCTTTCCTAATAAAAATGGTAAGTTCTTTATAAACTAAAATAATTTAAGGTGATACTATTGTAATCACACTACTAGTAATTATATATCTTCAAAATCTTTCTAAACCTGTTTCAAACAGGTGGTACAGTTTATATTACTAATACTGTATCGTGCTAA
The DNA here is from genome assembly GCA_000696205.2 of Oncopeltus fasciatus. NCBI lineage: Eukaryota > Metazoa > Arthropoda > Insecta > Hemiptera > Lygaeidae > Oncopeltus > Oncopeltus fasciatus. The sequence continues at coordinate 52,997 of KZ808454.1, read as the reverse complement.
GAGAGATAAAGAAATTATAGGATTGGCTCTTAGATGGCATTGGTCCTTTACGGCGTTGTGGGTTCAAATCACACCCTTGGCTGACTTTCGTCAAAAAATAAAAAACAATCCTGTGCCATGGGTGTTTATAGTAGTATAGTGAGGTTACCTATAAATAGTCTCTACATGGGTTAAATGGGAAGCAAAAAGTGCGAAATAATTTTCAATCTACATTTTGTAATCAATTTAAAAAATATATGTCGTTAAGGATCACTATTGCGATATGATCAGTATTTGTTAGGATTCAAACATTATCAATGTGGGTCAGGCTATCTAGTGCTTCCGTTTCACTGGGAAATTAGATATTTTTTGTATGGTTAGTTATTTTTGGAATTCATTTCAGTCATGGCAGTGGATTACATTTTTGGTACTGTTTTAAGTGTCACCCGTTGTAAGATCGCTCTTATTCATTTAAAAATCTATTCATTCAATAATAAACAATCTGCTGTCGGTAAGATTCCTGGTCAGTTTCCTTTTACTTGACTGAGTAATGCTTGAAAAAGGAAACTCAACACATCCCTTGCAGACAAGGATTCAGGCAATAGACTATTAAAGTGTTACAAGACTTACACGGGAGTACATGACAAAACATGAATTTTTTGTAAAAACAAACAAATGTAGTTACCATCACTGTCCTATTTGTTTACAATAATAAATTATTTTAATAAAACAAAATAATAGAAATCACTAGATGACTGGTGTTTTTTCCTAAAATAACAATTTAGATGCCTCACTTTTCTAATAGCCCACTGATGGTCATGTTTAGTTTACTTTAATGGTCGCCAATAAGTTATCTACCTTCACACTATTTTCCAATATGCACATTATGCTCCTCATTAAAAGTCAATCAAATCTCTATCATCTTGAATCAATACAACTAATATGTTTTAAGTTAAAGCTCATAATAAATAAATATTTTTGTTCATTATATGTAGGTGGCAGACACTCCTCAAGAGATCCCCTTCCTATCTATCCTTCAGCACCTGCTGAGGATCGATCCAAAGGAGGCACTGTCAGACATAGTGTGGGATACTGCAGAACGACTGGTCCACCGTGCCACCCTCCTAGAAAACAGAGAAGACGCAGCCCGTCTCCTTCGCTCACCTTCACAGAAACAGCTTCAGAACCTCCAACTCCAGTGCAGCAGAAAGGCAAGCCTCACTCCTGCAGCCCCACCTCCCCCACCTCCTCTCGCTCCACCACCTCCGCCACCTGCCATGGCACCTGCAGCACCTCCGCCACCTCCACCTCCTGCCATGGCACCTGCAGCACCTCCGCCACCTCTTCAAGCAGCTACTCGCAGCCCAGAACCACCAGAACAGCCCAACCTCAAGCTCCTCCCCCAACAGGAGACACCCACTCCCAAGACCAAGATGAAGACTATCAATTGGAACAAGATTCCTAACAACAAGGTAAACAATTTATTTTTTAATTCAAAGTTTACTAATGGTATTCAAAGGATGAAACATTATCTCAAATAATAAAATTTAGACATAATTGCAATAAAAATAAATAAATCCCTTTCAAATCATTTAATTCATTTATATTTTCATCAATTAAATTTAGATAATTAAAACAATTCAAATTATTTGAAAGTTTTTAACTTCACTATCTTAGAACAGTTGACACAAATTTTGAAAAAGCTCCCAAAAATAATAATTTTATGCAAACATTTTGTGTTGTTGTAATAATAAATTGATATAGATTCTTAAAAGAAAAAGTAAATAAAATAATGTAGAAAGAAAAAATCTACCCAAAAACAACGGGGGAAAAAGAGTCATATAAATAAAATTTATTTGTAAATAACTCGTTATTTAATAATTTATAATTTTTAATAACAAATTGCTCATTCCATCACTCAAGTGATAAAGGTTGACATAGTATTGATTCATCAAAATAGTTAGACTTGGAATAGGAGTAAATTATAGTTGTAACTTATTTATGTCATGAAATGATAAATGAGCTTATAAATGTCTGATTTAATTATGGGGAGAATTGACTCTCAACTGCTCTGGCTTTAGAAAATTAAGCATTAAAAAAATAAATAAATAAAATAGAACCAGGCCGGTGCATTTACCATTTACGCTACCAGGACAAGTCTGATAAGTTATTAAATTCCCTGCACTAGTGTCGAGAGTCTAACCTCTGAGACCGACGAATATATGTCTTATGCTCGGAGGAGCTGACATTGTCAAGCTGTTTAAATGACTCTCGTTATTTACTTTTAAATTTCCCTGGCTGGGACAGTTAGATTTTTTATTCTGTTCCCTTGCACTAAAAATTGTTACTAAAATTAATTTTTGAAATTTTTTCCCCAAAAGTTTTTTTTTTTTTGTGTTTTTGTCAGGAAGTATTGGGATTTTTTTCATAGTCATAGTACCATATGAATAAGTTGACTGAATCGGATCTTATAGAATCTTATAAAGAATCTCCTATAATATGTAATAATATTGTGTTATTTTAAAAATAAAAGGATTCAAAATATATATAATTTTATTTAATAAATAAAATAATATTTCTCTCAATTAGAGAGAGTATGTGAGAAGGGTGAGAGGTACACCTAACTAATTTTAACTAGAGTGAAAACTAGTTTTAACTATATTTTATAGATCAATGTCAAATAAACTAATTGGAATAACTAATATTTTCATGAGTTTATAAAAAATTGCAAGTTCCCTGAATCTAAAAAATTAAAAGTAAGTCTAGTGGTCTACTATGCATATTTTCTCTTTCTCTTGGAATAAAAGTAATTGTTAATGTACTATTATTAACTTAATTTTTAACATCATTATAATCACTTTTTTGTTTCTTGCCAATTTAGTCTTAATCTTCCCATCTCCTGCAATTTTATTTTAAATCTATTTATTATAAAGGATCAAGTTTAATACTAAAATACACTCTAAAGTCTTTAATACAACTGTTTGTCTATTCAATGTTAATATTAGGCATCGACCAATATTAATAATTTTTTATTTTAATATTGAATTATCTGTATAAATACTTGTAAAAAAAAAATTATATGCTAAGTCTACAAAGTAAATAAAAACCTTATTTCTAATTATTTGGTCATTTTATTTATTTAAAACAATCTGGAAGACTTATTTTAAAAAAATATAAATAAAAATTTCCATTTGATACTTTTTTTTTTTTATGTAGCTGCAATAGGTCATAAAGAAACAGTAAACTTTTTAAAACAAGGTTATAACATAAATATTTAGTTGAGTTATCTGATCGGGTGTTGTATTGAGGCAGAGTGTAAAGGAGGCAGGTTCAGTGCCCTTGAGAGCAGACCAGTTAATTATGCAGCTCTTGGACTAAAGATAAAAAAGAAGAGTATGCTAAGTTGAAGGTCAACGCTTGTGAAGAATCATTAATAGCAAGCAAGGCAGGAGTAGTTAATTGGAGAGTGCCTCTCAGTAATAGTTGACAAACAACTTGATATATGAGATAAAAGACTTTTATTCTACTAAATGTTTTCTTTCAGGGATTATTTAATGGTTTGCTGCTTCTAAAGAAAAATAAAATTTAATTTTTCTACTTCTATTAAAACATTTTAATCTTCTATATTAAATTAATTAGTTTGCTTTCTATAGTAGAAATGGTTAATGTAGAGATGGTTGTTCAGGTAGGCTTCCACGGCTGTCAGATGTATGTATAGTTTCTTCTTCTGGGTTGGACCGTGTCAAGATGTTGATAGTTGCCGAGCTTTCGCACATCCTGTGGTGGCTTCTTCAGGGCTGAATAGAGAATGAGAGCTGTTTTCAAATCCAGGGGTACTTATACACAGTCCAACCCGGAAGAAGAAACTGTACATACATGTAGAGATGGTTTTCAATTAGAATATCATGTAAAAATGGAGTCAAGATCTTTTCAATGTGTTTTTATAGTCTTTTTTTCTAGCTAATTCCCAACTTAGTTAAGAAGTATTATTTATTACAATGGTGGATCTTGTAAAAAATGTCACAAATAAAAATATACAGAATATTATTATATAAATAATAAATAGGCTAAAAATTATTAATTTGTTTTAAAATGGATTGAACAGAAAATCTGATTAGACCACATTGCACTTTTGAAAACATTTGTAAGTTTAACAATCTGGAATGGTTCATAGGTTCTTCTTCTGGGCTTAATTGGAACTCATTCTCCATTCAGCCCTGAAGAAATCATCTCAGGATGTGCAAAAGCTGAGCTAAAAACAACTTTTCGATTCAGTCAAGGCAAGTAGCAGAATCTATGAATTTTTGTATAGACCGTGGAAACCTGTGTGAAATCAGGAATAAGTTTTTTTTCTTTATCTTAATCGTATCTTATAAAATCATGTTATTCCATCAGAGTTGAATGGACAGCGATACCTAAATCCATTAAAGGTGGATTAATGAAAGTCAATGAGTGTAGAAAGGACTTATTTCTTCTGTTGTCTTAAGCAAACTGCTGCATTGCATTAATTTATTATTTAAGGTTAAAATTTTAGTGATATTTGCATTCAAGTATTTAGTTATGACATTGCACATGAACGGATTACAACAAAAATTATTGTATAAATAAAACTTATGAAATAGAATTTCAGCATTTCATTTTGTGTATTCAAGTAGAATAATTGTATTATAAGTATCAATTGTACCCCTACAGGTTGTTGGGAAGCACAATATCTGGTCTGTTGTTGCTCGGAACCACCAGGGCTCTCCAATGGCTGACCTCGACTGGTCCGAGATGGAAGGGCTGTTTTGCCAACAAGCCCCAACTCCAGTAGCACCTCTCACAGCCTCCCCTCGCCCTTCTAGGGACCATACTGACAACAAGAGAAATCAACCTGCTGAGGTAAAAGCCACCACTATTTTAACTATATTTTTAACTTGCTTTAGCTGTTCAAATATTTTTATGTTGAATAAATGTAAAATTAGGAAATGTAAGCCTTAGTGCTTTTCAGAACTTAAAAAATTTTTATTATCGTAAGTTTTTCAAAAGTGTACTTTTACTTAATCCCCATAAATTGATGTTTTTTAATAATATAATTTAAATGATAAATAATTTTTTTTTAATTCCACTTTTAAATCCTTTAAACCTAATAAATATTTAATATTAATATGATAATAAAATTATTTCATTAGATCTAAGAAAATATAACTAGCATTTAATAATTATTACTTGGTATTAGTGGAGATAAATGTTGGTGAACTTTGTGCTGACTCTAAAACCAATATTAATAATAATAATAATGATAATAGTAAAATATAACAGAGAATTTTAGACTAATAAAAAATATCTTAGTTAAAATTTTGAAATCCCCTCCCTCAAAAATCCTAAATTTGGTTCCAGAAACTTTAAATTATTTTAATATGTATTACTAAGTTTTTATTTTAATTGACCTCACTATTTTTTTTTTTCAATGCATTATGAAACTATAAATCATATACTTAGAGTTAAGTAATTTATTTAAGATGGTACAAAATACAATTTTATCAAACCAGAAATTAAAGATTTTACAGATATTAATATAATTTTTAACACTTACAATACTATTTTTTTGGCTGTAATAAGTTCTACAGCCACTGTCAAATGTTTTCTCTCTAACAATTATAATACTTTTGAATTTCAGATTGCTTTATTAGATGGTAAAAGGAGCTTGAATGTCAACATATTTCTTAAGCAGTTTAGAAGGTATTTTTTTTTTACAACTGGTGAAAAATATACTACTTCCAAAAATCTTTTATTTAAGTAGACCGATTGTTTTTTAATGTTGAAGCAATTTGATGTTGCAGTTCTAATGAAGACATTATCCAGCTAATACGGAATGGGGAGCATGATGATATTGGGGCAGAGAAACTCCGGGGGCTCCTCAAAATCCTTCCAGAGCTTGACGAACTGGAAATGTTGAGAAATTTTGATGGAGACAAGTCTAAGCTGGGGAATGCTGAAAAATTTCTCTTACAACTCATTGAAGTACCAAAGTATGAAAATTTTTAATTTTCCATATAATTTAATCTTTAAATATTTTGCTAGCTTTTAGGTGATTTTCCAAATTAAATAGAGTGAGGAAATAAGTTTTAACTGGGAATTTAGTTCTCAAGTTTTAATTTAAGTAATTTTAGTGTCCATTTTCAAGCAAAATTTGAGAAACTTACTTGCCAGCTTGAATTAATTTAATTTTAGTTTAGGCATAAATAAGTTTTTGGCTAGAGATTTGTAAAAATGTATGTCCATATTCTCCTGCTATCACAATTATAAAAAAAAAAATCCAGAAATTTTAGTCTTGCCATTCCTTTGAGTTTGAAAGTGAAGTTATTAATGGGCAAGAACTTTTTTCCCCATTTGAGAATCAATAACCTGCTTGTGATTTATGGTAGCATTATTTGTAATAATAAAATTTAATGTTTAAGTGTGAAATATAGTAGTTATTTGCATTGTTTCAGAAAAAAAGGCTAACATTTATTTTTTTCCTACTTTATAGCTACAAGCTGAGAATAGAAAGCATGCTCCTCAAGGAAGAATTTGCTGCCAATATGAGTTACCTTGAACCCAGCATCAATGCAATGATAGTAGCTGGTGAAGGTAAGATTTATATTTCATAATTTGTAAACAAGAAGTATGTCCAATTTTTAAAATGTTAAGTTCTAAGACATATTAGCATTGAATAGTATTTATTACTGAGGTAGAGAGAATAGAATTCCAGAATTTAGAATAGAAGGTGCGACATCCCATAGTGGGTCCAGGCCATTAGAGCCTTCGCCATGCAGCTCAGTTTTGGGCTGCTGCTCTCCAGTTTGTGACTACGAAAAGATAAAGTGCATCCTCTGCCTGTTCAACTCTTCTCTCCTTGGACAGTAGATCACTTCTTCCATAATTCTTTATAAAGTTTCCTAAGGCCTCATTAACATAACATGCCCTGTCTTCCTGAGGCATCCTCTTCTGGCTACAAAGGTGTCCAGGAAGAACTCATAAAGTTCTTTAGTTCTTTGTCTTCCCCATCGATTCAGCAAAGAATCTTCCTCTTCTGGCCTCAGTAGAGAGAGTAAAGGTCTGAGAAGCATAAGTCAGCACTGGTCTTATCAAAGCCTTACATATATCACTGTCACTTGGTTTTCTGCTTATTAGTCTACTTTTATCTTTTATATTATATATTATATTATATCCAAACTATGTTTATCTACTGAGGAATTATTAAGCTCATTACCATTTTTCAGATCTTATGAGGAATGAGGCTTTGAGAGAAGTTCTCTATATGGTGGTAGTAGCAGGCAACTTCCTAAATGCTGTAAGTAATAATTTATATATTTAATAATAATAATGTATTTTCATTGATTATCATCTTACAATTGTTTCTTTTCTTCCATAAAAAATATGCAATACCTGATTAAATATTTTATTGTATTTTTTATAGGGAGGCTATGCAGGGAATGCTGCTGGAGTCAAGCTATCATCTCTCCAAAAGTTGACAGATATCAGAGCTAACAAGCCCGGCATGAATCTCATTCACTTTGTAGCTCTTGTTAGTATACAATTCTATTAATAATTATAATTCCTTTTTATTGTTAAATCACTCTTTTAAATAAATCAGTCATGATTATGGGATCCAGGTGACACGTCTCCTCTCGCCTTCATGATAACTCTGAAGATGGCATATAATGTAAGCCGAAATAGCAGATAATTAAAAAATACACATTTTTTAAAATTGTTTTTTTTTGGTTCTACCTTGTCTGAACCCCAACAAAAACATCTCAGTCATGAATATGGGATCCAGGTGACACGACGTCCCTTCTCGCCTTCATGATAGCCCTAAATTGGCTTACATTGTAAGCGGAAACGTTGGCAGATAATTAAAAAATACACATTTTGGATCTACTTTCATTGAACCCCAACAAAAAAAAATCTACTAATTATACTTTTCCATTTTTTCAAATATCTCTAAATATTTCCATTTTGTGTTTCTGGTATTTTATATAATATTTATCTATCTTTAAAATGGGCAATATATAGTGTATAGTCTTTCAGGACTTTTATTGATAATATAGCCTTTGAGCCTCCATTTGAATTTTTCAATATGTTGCTCTTACTCTCCAGAGCTTTGCAGTACTCATAATTGTATAAATTGTTTGATGAGTTTCATTAAGCTCAAGATATCAGTGGCAAGATTTCTTAATAGGCCTAATTTTTATTAATATTTCATTTACTCCAGTTTATAGTGGAATGATAGATTTCATTATAAACTGAAGAATGGACATTATTAAATCTACCAAATCAAATTTAATACAATCCCTGAAATTGAAATTGGATCCCAAAATAGAAAATTTGCAGTATTTTGCTAAAAACACATTTTCCAATAACTAATGTAACATATGGTTAATTAATTAATTAGGAAATTAATGAAATGTATCATAGACAATATGAACATGAGTTTCAAAAGAAAAGTAATGAAATTAATGAGTTATTTTTATTAATCATCATTTCATTTTTTTTTTTTTTTTTCCATTGGATTTATAGCATAAAGATCATATTTATTCAGCTTTTAAAATAATTTTTCCTGCTAAACAACCAAATGATACTACCTACTTAATTATCAAAATTTGATAAAAATCACAAGTTTAAATATTTTGATCAATTATACTACTGAATTAGTTAATTTTTTTTTATTTTTTTTTTCTAGCAAGCAGAGAAGAAGAAAAAGGAACTTCTTCGCTTTCCAGATGATATGTCAATAATTGAAGAAGCAACAAAGTAAGTTTGGGAAATTTTTAAAGAATGAAAACTCTTGCTTTTATTGTTTTTAATTATATTTTTATGTTCACAAGCATTCTTTGGAACTGGTGAGTGTGGTAAAATGTTTAATTATTAATGTTTAAGAATATAATAGCTATTAAATATTACCAAAGAAATATGTTCTCTGTCTATCATGCACGAAAATATGTTCACCTGTTTTAAACTTTTTTGGCTTTCTTGAAGTTTTCATTCCATTTGATTCTGGTTAACTATTTTATGGCCTAACTTGGGAGTCCATGGCCCTACCTTTGGAGTCCTGAATTTTGTTAGCCTAAATATAAATAAAAATGTGGATTGGGAATCATTTGATAATAAATTAAGATATTTTATAGCATACATTTTTTTTCTCATAATTATGACTAGAAAAAAAGGTCAGGGTTTAAAGCTGAAAGGGTTTAAGTAAGAATTTAAACTCTTGAGGATTACAAAATAATGAATTTAATTTGGATAGAGTGAGCTCATTTTATTGTTACTTTTTTTTTTACTCCCCAAGAAATAGACTTAGAGGAAATTCTAGAAAGGTACAAATGGTATCTTGTAAAATAATTGTTAAGCATAACATCAAATTATAATTACACACACACACACACACACACACACATATATAT
>KZ808454.1:7216-29459 GCA_000696205.2 Oncopeltus fasciatus | reverse complement strand
TTTGGTCGATTTTCTCGTTTTTGATCAGTAACATCAAAATCACCACGTTTGAAACGTTGAAACCAACGTTCACATGTCTTGACGGTTGGAGCAAGATCGCCATAAGTCTCAACAAAAATTCGATGACATTCAGATGCCTTTTTCTTTTGATTAAATAAGAAAATCATGACATGCCGCAAATGCTCTTTATTTGGCTTAAAATTAGACATTTTTAACACCAAAGAAAGGTATGATACGTCCACGTAAACGACTTAAAAACAACTGACTTTTGTAAACAAATGACTAACAAACAAAATAGCGTTTAGAGATAAGCAAATCCTTCAATAGGCTAAGAGCGCATTCTATTGGAATTAAAACGACATTTTAAACTTGCATACCTGGTATTTTTACTTATTGGCTGTCCAATGTAAGAATGGTGAAGATCTGATCACGTTTTTCATTAATTGCAACATGGTTTCAATGTGAATGGCTTTATTTATTTAGGGAATCTAATAAAAAGTAAGTTCCCAGATTTTTCCTTATATGACACATACAAACACATCATATTTGCTAACTCTTTTGTTAATATCAATGCCAATGTAGAAGTTGTATTAAGGATCTCATTAATGAGATCTTAGGTGGTGAACCAGTTGCTTTACCAACTTCCAAATACGGATTAAGCCATTCATAAGGATGTCAGATGATTTATTACTCACCTTAAAAAGACTTTCAGACAGATATCATTTTTCTCCAATTGCGCAATCTAGTCTTGGCATCAAAGAAGGCAATTCATTTTATTCCTTGGTAACTTAGCTTTGATAGAATGGCCTTTCGGAGTTCCTTATCATCATGTTTCGTATCTAAACTTCCAACTCACACCCACCTACACCACTCCCTTTGCCTAAAGACTACTAATTCCCTGGATCATCCTCAGCTATCAAAATTTCTTTGATCTTCTCAATTTGGGATAGATTACATAACCATGGATTTATTCACTTCTGCTGGTGACATTTATCATCTTAGTAAAAAATTGAGAATTAAAAAAATCTGTCATGCAGAAGTTGCTTAAACTAAGCAAATTCCTGTATAGTTTAAGAATATTTATACTAGGATTTCCCATCTCATGTAATCCCTATTATGGAATATATCTTTTATAAATAAAAAAATTATGGGTTCAAGTTCATTGCTCTAAATTAAGTATTACTTACACTATAGTGAAATTTACAATTGGCCATTCAAGTAATCCTAACTCCTTTTTGTTATTGTGCATTGATCGGGCTCAAAAATGAGGCTTATAATGATCGGGCTCACAATTTCATTTTTCATTGATAAGTGATGAATATAGCTTTTTGGCCATAAAAATAAAATTTAAGGTATAGGTAAACACCTACATGGTCCGTGCTGGCACTGAGAGGCTGACACTCTCAAGGATTTCAGGAAGTGAACTGAGATGGGGCGGATTTGAAGAAGCTACTAAGGTAGGAGGCTGGAGTTGCGTAGTAGTATCACCTGGTAATGAGTTGCATCTGGTGTATTACTTTGTTACACTGTTTTTACATAGTTGCTTTTAATAATTGATTAACACTCTGGTGGCTAATACTTCTAATTTTGACCCAGGTTTTCAATATTTAAAAATTTCACCAAGTTTTACTGAATATATTTCTTTTTCCTCCAAGGAATGCTTCTTTCAGGTTCCCAAATGATTAAAAATAGTATATTTAGGTGGATATTTTAACGAGGAATCTACAGGTAACTGCCCCCTCCCCTTCCACAGCATCACGAAGAAGGATTTCCCAGACAATTAAGTTGCCATTGAATTGTTGTCTGGTGCCTTCTCTTTAGAAGTATATTTTCAAAATGAATGAAAATCCGGTTTTTCATACTTCAGTAGAGATTTTTTCTGAGTTTTGAGACTGGAAAATGAAAGTGATCCTGAATGTGTACGAGTGAACAACTTAGTAGTATCAGAACCTGAAGAAGAAGAAAGTGGTAGATTATGGAAGCTTGTATATAATTTTCCTATGCCATTCAATACTCTACTTCAGTCAGTTGGACTAACGGAAATTAGTTAAGATGCAATAAAAATGTTTTCTATTATTTATTGCTGAAAACATGATTGAAAAAGTTGTAACTTACACAAGCCAAAGACGAAAAACAACTAATCATGGACCCTAGATCATTAAATTTAAATAGGATTCAGGTGAACCCCACATATATTCATTCACTTCCACTATGTGACTCCTATTTTTTTAAATAAACAAATTTAGGTGTTTCATAACTTGTAGATAGGGCAAGAGAAAATACTGAAGTCTGTCATAAGAACAACTTCAATAGCTACATTTTTTTTTCTTTCCCCCAGAATTTGCTAAAAACAATAGGGAAATCTTCAATTCCATGACTTTCAATGTATCTGACGAAAGTAAAGTATCCTCTTTTATATAAACATAGAGTAAGAAAGAGATTTCAGATCTAAAGGAACTGAATCAGTGCCTTCATACACCTGTACTTTCATACAATTTTCAATGAATAGTACAGAAACTAAATATGTTTTAGTCATTTTCCTTTTCATTTGATTCCTTTTTGGTGAATATTCACTGAATTCCTGAGTTGTACAATTACAACTCTCAATAAAAAACAAAATTATTTAACTCATTGAATCCATTCGAAACCACTTTAATTGACAGTATAAAAGAAAACATTTACAATTAAAGTACCTCTTCAGTTTATTAAAGATGTATCAACATATTACAAGCTTAGCAATTTTGGAACCGCAGTAACACATTAGAGGGAAATATTAAACAACATACACATACAATTTAAAAAAGTTTATTAAATGTATCTAACATCCTAGAGTACAAATGTAAATAGAGACTTATAAATTAGTAGTTTACAATACGTGTTGGCAATATAACAAACTAGCTTATTACAAATCAATTCTCAGCCTAAATGCAAAAGTACTTTAAATATAATTAGTCTATAAATCCTTTTACAAATAGCAAAAAGAACAAGTTGTGAAGAATAATATATTTCTTAAGACAAAATAAATGAAAAAATAAAAATAAAATAAAAATAAAAAATTGTCGAGTGGAGGGCGCGGGTTGGGTTTGAAGGAAAGCGTCTACCAAAGACCAGAGGAGTAGCCGCCAGGGGGAACACGGCTACGAGGAGCAGCAGGAGCTACATTGCCATTCTGGATGGGGGACATATTCCCATTTCCATTCTGTTGAGCTGCTGGCTCAGGGTGTCCATTCTCTCCGTTAAACTCACCTACTTCTGAAAATAATAAAAGGCACAAAATAGTGAAAAATAATTATATTTTTTTCCATATCAAGCAGTAATATAATACTGAATACATAACAGTAAACTTTGTGTAGATAAGAGATATTGCCAGATCAATATTATTAACATGAATAAGTTTAAAAATGTTTTTTTACTATTATACTTTTTAAAGTTAATTAAACCATAGTTCATATCCTAATATTAAATTACCATTATCATAATACATTTTTATCTGTGAGTTTCTAAAATTGCATTGAGTTTCCTTCTGTGAGTGACATTATAGACATACATATCACATCACAGCACCAAAATATGGAATACTATACCAAATATTAGGTTATAATTTATTATCATTTAGATTTTTTTTTCCAAAAATTTAAACTATTTCAATATAGTTCTTTTTTTTCATCTCCCTCCATATAATTTCCTATTTTTGCATTTTCATGATTATTATATTTGTCATTTAGCATCATTTAGATTTTTTTTTCCAAAAATTTAAACTATTTCAATATAGTTCTTTTTTTTCTTTTTTTTCATCTCCCTCCATATAATTTCCTATTTTTGCATTTTCATGATTATTATATTTGTCATTTAGCTTTAAGATCTATATTCTTTTTTTTTTTTTTTTTNAAAAAAAAAAAAAAATCTTGTTTTGCAAGTTTAGACAGCTATGGGATGGTTAATTAATTTCCAGGTGAACTTTTTTCAGAACACTAACAGACTGGCAGAGTTCCTTGATGTATTACCTTATGGTATGAAGCTGATGGAGAGATGGTGGCTGGAAACAGCTGCTTCCTCTCGAGCTAACCCTTGCAATTCTAGAGTTCTGAGTCAGGAATGTAACCAATAACACATGCAATACAATTTTAATAATTTTTGGACCACATATTTTTGAAAAATCCATATAAATGTTGGTTTTTATTATTCATTGGAAAATTTTTCAAAAATATTTTCTGTTATTTAAAAGATTCCTCAGCTGAGATGAAGGAATGGCAGATCCCGTAAGTGCTCAGCTGGGAAATAAATGAAGTATGGACTTTTCAATTTTATAAACTTGTATTTTTTTTATACAATATTTGCAGCATCCATAACCAAATAAAGCAAATATATGCTATTGCTTCTTATGAAAGCAAGCATTTAAAAAAAAAAAAAAAAAAAAAAAAAAAAGCATAACATATTAAATTTTCATCTGGGAGTTTCTGAAAATGCATGAAGTTTCTCCTTCTGTGAGTGACATACATACACACATATCACAACTTTTTATTTATTTATTACAATCTGTAAAAAAACAATGATCCTAGAAGTGCTAGTATAAAAGATGTTTATGAAGAAATTGTTTTCAAATTATCTAACAAAATTTAATTAATTAATCTTATGATATATATTATTATTATTATATTATACACATATGAGTGTCAGAAGAGAATAAAAGAAAACATAATCATGTCGTCAATCTCTTGAATGACTCTTGACTAGTGAACCACACACGCAGATAGTGTAACAAGAGAGGCAAGAACCCCTCACTCACACTCAAACATTACTATTAGTCACTGATGTGCATTACTTTCCATCTAATTTCAAGATGAAGAACTTTCATACTAACGTCTGACAAAGTAGTGAGAAATACTGTTATTAACTACAAAGAAATTAGAAAGTAACAAAGAGTTAAGAAAGTAACAGATTCACACACATGCTAAACTCAGCACTTAGAGAGAATGACTATAATTCAAAGCATTGAATAAATAGAATTGTCTGTTCATGAATGAAAAAAAAAAAAAAAAATCTATTTTAATTTTCATTACCTTTAAATAATACATCATATCTATAAAAATATGAAAACTATTTTTTCAAGTTTTAATATAAAACTTAAAATGTAAAGTGTTTAGTGAATACTAAAAGGAGTGAGTTAAATTTACTTATAATTCACAATAATCTATTCTTTTTTTTTAATCTATAAATAAAAAATAAACATAAATACAATACATTTTTAAAGATAAATTGAAATTAAAATGGTCAACTGCCAAACAGAACATAGATTTTAGTTCCTTCTAAAGTATTGTGTTAGAATCCTAACATAATACCTAGTAAAATGGAAATCAATGTAAAAGACTAGCCTATATTACTCCCAGCTATAAATCTTAGTGATTAAGTGAGATAATGTAGGGAGATTTATTAATGATGGGACCACCGGCATCCTCCCCTCTAAGTGACTTAAATCAGTTACATTAATTGCAAATCATATAGAATGAGATGTAGGGATAGAGGAATACAAATTTAATTTCTTACATAGATGGTCGTCTAATAATTAATAGTACCTCTTATACCTCTTATGCCAGAAAGCCTTATGAAAACAAAGAATTAATTTCATAAGTTATCCATTTTAGGTTTTGATTGGCAATTTAAATTATTGGTCCCAAACACAGTATTTGTTTTATCTATTTACATTTTTGAGGTTTCAAACTTTTAATTTATTTTCAAAAATTAAACCACAAAATGTTTCACAGCATATTTAATAAAGCTGCCTCGATAACAAAATTCACTTTTTATCTGAAACATAACTGTGACTACAACTGCACTATAAAGTATTTATTTATTTACATTTTACATCTAGTAGCAATTGGCACTCATGTCTGAATATCAAGTGCCAAATGTTAAATTTTAGAATCAAGAATTTCTGAAAATGAACCTCAATCTCAAAAACTGTAATAATAACAATAAATTATAAAGCCTGCAAATAAATAATAAATATTTCTTGGGACAAGGAATTCTCATAGAGTAGATAACGAGTTCTTTCTAATTTAAGAATTAAGATTTAAGTAAATATGAGTTTCTTTTGTGAAATTTTCCTTTTTTTATTTTATATTTTAATTTTCTTTTTTTTACTAATACTCTAGTTTTATTGATAGATAAAAATAATTTCTATGCAGTAGATTTTTAGCAGGTAACTTACAATAACTTAATTCTTTCTATACATTAAATTTTTAAAAAGAACTTTATTAAAATAATTTTTTTTTTTTTTTACCAAGCATACATACTCATATAAAGTATATGAGTTTATATCTTTATTATAAACAAAAACATGAACAGACAATAAGTTAAAATACATTTTAAGTAACTATGAAAATTTGGAAGACACATTTCTCTTTTTATTAAAAGAGCCCCCACCCCCCTCCTCATAATTTATGAGTTAATAAATAGAGAATAGTCCTCCATGAAAAATAAGAGACAACATACATAACCCCTAAACCAAGATATAATATAAGCACACACTTACAAAAAAATGTTAGTAAATAGAACTAATGCCAATATTAGTGTGTATGCATATAATAAAATTGAGCTCTAGGTATATATGGGATGGTAACAACTCATAACATGTTTTTATTTAATCAATTTGTATTTATTTATTTGATATAAATGAATACAGAAATCAAGAAACTCTGCCAAAAATGGTAAGATAAAATGACAAAAAACAATTCATAATGGATTACATATAATATATAACTTGAATATATATTATTGAATGAATAATTGAGTGTTAGGTAAGCTAAAACTAAGATAAAGGAATTGTCCCAGACACACACATTTGGTTTTTTTAAATAAGAACTTTTTAAACAATACAAATAAAATTATTTATTATAACATTATAGTGGCTTTGATAGAAATAAAGGAGTATTTTAATTATTTTAATACTATTTATCATCTACTGATTTTTATAAACCACTATGAACTTATATTTACGAAGTTTCAAATAACTATAACACATCTTATTCAAATAAACAAATAAAATGCTTGGATTTAAAAATATATTTAGTTAATTCCAGAGAAACTACATCACAAGTGAGAAATTGTGGTTACGTATGTGTGTATATACACGCATACTAAAATTCTGTCTGTTGGTATAACCTTTATGTTTAAATTATAAAATTTTTATACATGCTATAACAAACAAATATTATTAGGGTTGGTTCCCATATTATATTAAAAACATTATTAAATTTATGAAATGAATTTCACATTTCAATATATTCATTCTTTTATTTTTCTTTTAAACTTGTTTAAAAAAAAAAAAAAAAATCTTGTTTTGCAAGTTTAGACAGCTATGGGATGGTTAATTAATTTCCAGGTGAACTTTTTTCAGAACACTAACAGACTGGCAGAGTTCCTTGATGTATTACCTTATGGTATGAAGCTGATGGAGAGATGGTGGCTGGAAACAGCTGCTTCCTCTCGAGCTAACCCTTGCAATTCTAGAGTTCTGAGTCAGGAATGTAACCAATAACACATGCAGTACTGACCCCCTCACACCATAACATATCAACCACAAGCACAAAAATACAACATATACCCATGCATAGCAAAATAAAACAGCACAGAAAAAGAACTGAATAAAACACTGTTGAAAATAACAGCAAGAGTCAAGCTTCTTGAAACGGTTTAGAAGCATGCAAATAACAAGAATAGAAGACACATAATTAATGATTTTAAACAAAATGATCATTTACTCTTGTAAATAAGGCCTAATCATATTAATTATAATATATTATTTGAAAAAAAAACACAGAAAAAAATTTAGCAACTATATAAAGGAAGTCAAAAAAATTGTTAAACAAAGGTCTGCCATTTCTTCAAAATAAACGAACACATTGGCATCAAATGAATGAAGACACTATATCATAAATGATCATTTATGCAATTAAAACGACCCATAATTAATTAAAAGAGAAGTTACAATGAAAATGGTACATAAAAGGTACAAAAATGAGCTTCATGAGAAAATGTGCCACAACAAGGAAAAGCAAATTAATTAATAGAGATAAGCCAACATATACAACAATAGCTTCATAGATTAAGAAAAATATTAAATATTTACATCTCCCGCAGGAGTTATCTGATATAAGTTAATCAAATGCAACATTTTCTTTTCGTATTCACCAATCACTGCTGGTTATATCAACGAAATAATAAAGTCACTTTTTTAAAAATATAAATTTAAAAAAAAAGACACAATTATTAAGGACTAAATTATTTATCTTGATATTATTGTTTGAATAAATTTTAAATAAATTTAAGTTTCATTTTAAAAAAAATTAATAAACTTAAGGAATTAAACAAAAAAAAAAAATTAATTTTACCTCAAATTTGTATTTATATCAAGGCATGTATGTCATTATATAATAATTATGAACTATCTCAAGATGAATTTATCAAGTTTCAACAGTATATGTAACAGTTGACATGGTTGGAGGTTCGTTTACTGTCGAATATTATGTTGAAGAAATTTCGGCCAGAACCAGAATGATAGAACACTTCAAAATCATTGGATAATTATTTTATTATTGAAGATGTTTTGACTTAATTTTTAAGTCAACAGGGCGATATTGATGTCTGGAGAGACTACGAGAGAAGTTTTTGGTCACATATCAGAGTGCAGAACTGAAGAGAAGAACTGAGTTCTGCACTCTGAGATGTGACCAAAAACTTCCCTCAGAGATCTTGATCTTTTCAAACATTGATATCGCCCTGATGATGACTTAGAAGTTAAGTCGAAACGTGCAATAATAAAATAATTACCCAATAATTTTGGAGTATTTTATTTTTCTGATTCTGGCCGAAATCCTGACTAATTTCTCCAGTATATAACAGAATTGAAATTAATAATAAATAACGATTACTTTATTTAAATTATTTATTTATAATCATAAAAAAATATGGCCCTACATTTAAATGATTGGAGGTATAGTCTGATAGCTATAGGGTCTTTAATTTAGTTATTTGAGAGTGAATGGCTGGCTCCAAAGTATGCCAGCATTTTAATATTACAAATTTTTGTAAGTATTAATGGACCTTAATTAGAAGAAAATTATTAATTAGAAAAACTTATGATATTATAAAAAAAGTGAAGAAAAAATTTTTTAATTTAATTTAATTTATTTAGTTCAATTTATTAATTATTAAGTCAAAAATACACATAACCACCACCAAAGGAAAAAAAAAGAGGGGGGGGGGGGGGACCCTGTAATGTGAAGATGCTGGTGTTTTGTTAAAAGGAGAGAAAAAAGTTTTTATTTATTAACTTTTGTGACAGTGAGTAGTGAAAAAGAACTAATTGTGGATTCAATATGTTCCAAAAAAGGCTCAATAATATAAACAGTGGCTTAAGATAATACTATTTCTTAATTTTAAGCTTAAAGAAACTTTTAATTTTTATACTTCAGTAATAAATAATTTAGTAAGAAATATTAACTAGTAAAACAATTATTATATTATAATTAGTCAATTGAATATTTTTTCTAAAGAAATCTAATGCAGAATTTAATTTATTGGATAATAATACTACCAATAGAGGTTATGCTATTAATTCATTGAAACTGAATTAAAAAAAAAAAAAAAAAAAATGAACACACCAGCAAGTATATATCACATTTACAGATATAGGAGAACAAAAAGTATAAATCAATCATGCACGGAAACCTCACCAAAGGAACATCACAAGTACTAAAAGCAAGGAAAGTTAATGACACCAATAGAATGGGAGACATTAGAAGCACTTTCTTTAGGAGGTGTAACAGTGGTAAATATTAAAATTTAAAGAACATGAGTAAAAATAAATAAATAAATGGATTAGAATATGAGTACAATGTTAAAAAAATAAAATAAAATATGTACAAAATTAAATTAAAATAGGAAAAGGACAAAAAGGAAAGAGGAACCTCAAGAGAGCGAAATCAATGGTGCTTCATTTTTTTATTTTATTTTTTTTAAATTCACTCCTAAATTCTTTGTATAGAAAATTTAGTTGAAAATGGCACCCATTGAATTATTACTAAGTTATTAAATTAATTAAGAAAAACAAACAAACAAAAATATTTAATATCGTTATATGAAGTTAATTATATTTTGTTATATGTTATATTTTGTTACTGATAATCCCCTTTAGGAATTGGAAACCGAATGATAATGTTTTATTAGCAGGCTTATTAGGCGTGTCGTTTTATTCACATTTCAATATATTCATTCTTTTATTTTTCTTTTAAACTTGTTTAAAAAAAAAAAAAAAAATCTTGTTTTGCAAGTTTAGACAGCTATGGGATGGTTAATTAATTTCCAGGTGAACTTTTTTCAGAACACTAACAGACTGGCAGAGTTCCTTGATGTATTACCTTATGGTATGAAGCTGATGGAGAGATGGTGGCTGGAAACAGCTGCTTCCTCTCGAGCTAACCCTTGCAATTCTAGAGTTCTGAGTCAGGAATGTAACCAATAACACATGCANTTGTTAAGTAACATTGATATTTCTGCAAATAATGTCATTTTTTTTTATTTTACTTTTTTAATGGCGTGTTAACTTTTGGTCATTAACGCCAAATGTCATTATTTAATCACTAGGAAACAAATACTCTGAAAAAGGGCCCTTGAGGAGGAGATGGATTGAAGTGAGGGTATGACAGGGTCAAGGGGCGGACCTACCAGCTGCCTGAGGCTCAGGGCTGTTGGATCTTACGACAGTGTTAGAGTTAGCCTGGTCCTCAAGAACTATGTTGCTCTTCATCCTGTTTTTAGCGGCAGAAGTGGGAGTGGCCGGGGGAGGGCCAAACAGCCGAGAATACGTGTCTTTACCATTTTCTTTGCGAGCCGGAGTGGTGGGGGGTGCCGTTCCATCACTCAGGAACGGTAGGTTGGAAGCCTGATAATTCTTTACACGGCGTGATGGGGTACCATTCTCTTGCTGAGGGGCGTTTCCAGTGCCGAAGATGTCTGAGGAACCACCACCTGGGGGTTTCAGCACCCTACAACAAAAAAATTTGCCACTAAGATATAATATAAAAAATAATTTCAAACAAAGAATCAAAGAAAACTGTCTCTGCCTTACCAAATCTTTAATTTATTCTTTTAATCCTTAAAATTATTTTTATTATTACAAAAGTTAACAATATCCATTAAATATTCTATTGATATTTTGTGAAACTGAAAATTAAATAAACTTTACCCAGGTGAGTTTAGTCATCCTTAAAACATTTTAAGTATAAATGTAATAAATAAATTTTATATTTGCAAAATTTGTTTACCATTTTCTAACTCTAGCTTAGACAGACACTATCTCAGATATTTTCCATTATTATGCACTTAGTGAATGCCAAGATTCAAATGTAGCAAATAAAACTTCATTAACATAATTTTTTTTTTTTTTTAATTAAGGCTGTATACAGAGTCTTCTTAAATCTAGAACCCCAAATTCGGACGGATCCCTATAGGCCACTACAATACAGAAATCATTTTTGAAAACTAAGAAAAGTAAAAAACGACTAACATTGCTTATATACTGAACAAGAAGTCTACCAGGTATGCATCTTTAAAATGTCGTTTATTTCTTTAAATATATACACAGTAATTTAAAAAAAAGTATAATATATTTTATTCAAAGTACTGGCCCTCGCTTTCTTCACATTTTGTCCATCTCTCGGGCAATATATGGATACCATTCCAAAAGAATGCTTCATCTTTATTTTAAATCCATTCATCGAGCCATTTTCGTACGTTTTCGAAATTGTTGAAGTGTTGCTCCGCCAATGAGTGTCCCATCGATGAGAAGAGGTGATAATCAGAAGGCGCCAGGTCAGGTGAATACGGCGGGTGGGGTAGGAGTTCCCAACCAAGCGAAGAAATCGTTTCCTTAGTCAATCTGGCTGAATGTGCAGGAGCGTTATCATGCTGAAGAATGACTTTGGCGTGCCTGTGAGCCCATTCTAGGCGTTTTTCGATCAATGCGTGACTCAAATTGATCATTTGTTGTCGGTAGCGCTCGGTATTGACTGTTTCGCCGGGCTTGAGAAGCTCGTCCAATTCATGTGGAACCCATTTTCCAACCTTTTGAATCTTTCCCATAGCTCTCAGGCGATCGGAAATGGCTTGCCTAGTGACATTCAACTGTTCTGCCATCATTTGTTGGGTTTGGGTATTGTCTTCGTCTAATAAAGATTGCAATTCGAAGTCCTCAAACTTTTTTGGTCGATTTTCTCGTTTTTGATCAGTAACATCAAAATCACCACGTTTGAAACGTTGAAACCAACGTTCACATGTCTTGACGGTTGGAGCAAGATCGCCATAAGTCTCAACAAAAATTCGATGACATTCAGATGCCTTTTTCTTTTGATTAAATAAGAAAATCATGACATGCCGCAAATGCTCTTTATTTGGCTTAAAATTAGACATTTTTAACACCAAAGAAAGGTATGATACGTCCACGTAAATGACTTAAAAACAACTGACTTTTGTAAACAAATGACTAACAAACAAAATAGCCTTTAGAGATAAGCAAATCCTTCAATAGGCTAAGAGCGCATTCTATTGGAATTAAAACGACATTTTAAACTTGCATACCTGGTATTTGATATTGTTGAAATTGGGCAAATTTCATAGAATCATTTTAGCATACATATAATATTGTTCAACTATTGCTTAGGATTCCTTTTAGGAAGAAAAAAAAAACAACTAATATTTGGATTCATTAAAGGAATGATGAATAATCCTGTTGACAAATTCTGTTTAGCGGTTGAATAATTCTGTTGACAAAAGCTAAACGAAAATTTGATCTGATGAAAATACTCTTTAGAGACAAGGTCTGTTATTGAAAAAAAAGAGGGGGGACACCATTGCACATTTATGTTGAGTAACAGCTTTTTGCTATTTGGAGACCAAATTTAATAGTATACGCTAGTACTAAATAGATATATAAAAAGATGGATTTGTAGCTGCTCTAAAATGGGATCGGTGGAAATGTGAAGAAATTTTCAAAGTTCATAGCTTGACTTCCGAGTTGCAGACTCCCCCATGTGGACAGCAGTAAGAAGGCTCAAAGGCTGGGCGAACTCGCAATTCTTCACCAGAAACCACCAACACCAAAGACAAGGCCTTCCATGTTAGCAAAAACGTAACCAATACGCAACCATACTCTAATTCTGTCATGTTCAACTTTTAAAAAACAAATATGCTACCATTAGTGAATATCAATAGATTATCCAGTAAGTTTGAATACTATTACCGTTATAGGCCAATTCCAGAAGCATGAATGTTATTCTCATTTCGAATTGTATAATATAATATTTGAAATTAATATTTTAATAATGAATATATAATAATTATATTATTCATAATTAAAGTTATAAAAAAAATGTTCAGTCCGAATTAATAAAAAAGAAGAATGGAAATTACGATGATAATTGTGGCGAAGCAATCCCACACATTCCGTAATTAATTAGAACCGAACGACGGCTCCCGCTTCTGGCTTTCTGTACGATCCAAATTAAAAAGAACAACGTTTTCCGACACATGAAAATATTAGCTGTTTTTACCTATATAATATGTACGGCTAAGCTTCAGCGTCTATATCCGCTCGATCGACCGACATATCTAGTTTCTCCAACGAAATATGACACGCATACAAAAAAAAAAAAAAATGAAAAAGTTAAAAAGCGAAACGGGTCGTCACTGGATGGAATAGTTACTTGCATTCTTTACTTATTAGTTAAATAGTAACAGTTATATATTTCGTAGGGAAATATATACATATGATACATTAGTAAAATAATAGAACATCATACATACTTGAGTATATATTAACCGGCTATTAATAACTTTTTATGATAAGGGCGAAACAATTTAAATTATAATATAAAACATAATTTTTACAATAATTGACTTATCATGAAGTTGCAAGTGTTTTAAAATCGAAGGCGATGACTCATAAAAATATAACTTAATTAATGCAAGGGAATAGAATAAAAAATCTAACTGTGAAGCCCTGGCCGGGACAGTTAGATATATTATTCTGTTCCCTTGCATTCATTGATTTAAATTTACGTGGGATTAAAAACCACAAATAAAATTAATATTTATAAATAAAAATATAACCTTTTCTAATACAAATTTAGTAACTAATTAAAGTCAGGATATAAGGGGAAATTCCAGTGCAAAGTGAGAGGACGGTGGAGGGGTTCCATGTAAAGTAAGATACAGCTGCAAGGACGCAGATTGTCGGGGTGCAGCGAAGGCCTTGAGACGAGAGCTGTAAAGCGAGACGCCATGTACAGATCTGGAGAAATGGGAGCTGGGAGTGATGCCTTCAACGGTGTTCCGAGGCACCTTCTTCTTCGTACGCCACTCGCTGCGAGGACATTTCCACGGGATGCTCTCCTACAAACACAACAGAGAACAACGGGCGAAACGGTGTTTTCAAAATGCAGAATAAGAAATATCGAAAGAGGCTACTTACAAAAGCATACAACATAGAGCAGATGGGGTCATGTTTCGTATTTTGACCAACTTCTTCATTCATTCGTTATTGGTTTTGAATTTTCCATGTAAAAACAACAACAAATGTTTGTATTTAAGTTCGA
Source organism: Oncopeltus fasciatus (assembly GCA_000696205.2). Classification (NCBI taxonomy): domain Eukaryota; kingdom Metazoa; phylum Arthropoda; class Insecta; order Hemiptera; family Lygaeidae; genus Oncopeltus; species Oncopeltus fasciatus. Next base: position 14,808 of record KZ808454.1, on the reverse strand, counting down.
AATATGGCCACCTGCTATGCTAAGACCGACAGACTAGACGAGAGAAAAATTAACCAAAACTTTAATCAGCAGAAAAATAATTTCCTTCTTAATATTTTCAATTTGAGAGTAAAATTCAATGGCGTTTAAAATTTGGCAGACGGTCTGCTGACGTAGCAGATTGCGCCACCGATAACCACACGAAGCTGGACTTGGAAGGGAACGCGGCGACACTCCAGCCAGCGGTGAGTCAGCGGCAGTGTAGGACGCAAACAAGGTTACTCTGCCCCCTGGATTGCTACACTATCTACTCTCATACATAAATACATGGCCTCACTGGTTGGCGACACAACTTTACGAGTAAGAGATTTAGAATATATTAAGGACGTAATTCAAAAATATCAGCAATAATATTCACACAAAAAACAATATAAAAAAAGAAAGAAAACAACGATTGAAATAGAAATTATCTCAGCCACCCCGTGTACGCTTGAACGAAGAAATAGAAGCTTACCCAGTGCTACGGGTGTTTAGAGCAGGGTGACTAACAGTAGATAAAACCTACCTCCATGGCCCTAAGGAGTTGAATCAAGAGATAAAATAAACGAAGAGAAAAAAAAAAACAAAAAAAAAAACAACTGATGAAATATAGCCCGGACACTGCTCGAATTATTAGATTATAAAAATACCAACAAGATAATATAAAAAATGCCGACAGAGGACACTCAAGAAAATACTTAAATAGTAACACAAGAGGAGAAAAAAATTTCGAAGCGAATTTCTCAGTATCGTTGTTATGAGTATTCCAAATCATCTAACTTTTAATTATTGGTAAGAACTATTATAGGTTTCTTAATTTGCTTCATTTAATCATCATTTCTTACTCACAAAAGTCAGCCGAGCTTTAACCCCACACCTAGTGGTCCAATTTCACTCAATAACGAACAGGAACATTGTATTTCAAAGCTATATTGACCTAGAGTGCTCTGGAGAGTATTGACACACATACATTTCTGGGTAAGATTGGAGGAAATATATAAACATTTGACTTGAGAAGAACGTTAACGTTAAATAAGAAGAACCACCGATGAATAGTCTAGGAAGAAGAGAGTCTGGGTAAATGCGTGGTTAAGTTCGGAGTAGCGTCATAAGAAGGAAGCGAACAGTTAGACTGTAGCCGAGGTCCCTACAAAGACGTCATCGAGTAGAGATGAATCTCTGATGGAGAGAGACATGCCGGCTGTATCTCCCGCTAGGCTGACCGGAAGCCGCAGCTCACAGAGGAATCACACACACCAGTCAACCACAACTCGACAGACACTGGAGGAATACAAGGGCCAATTCAGATAAACTTAAGCTTATATGACCTTCCCATGTCATGCTGTAAAATAGAATCCAGGCACACGAAGCAACTCTTGACGAATTTCGAAAGAATATAGCTAACTGAAGTTGTTCTCATGGCATATTTTCCTAATCCTGCTTACTAGATACCAAAAATGGATGAAAAATAGTCAATGAAATGTTTATACATAATCTAGAGACCTTCATTTTTTGCAAGGAAAGTTAATATGTCGCGTTTTTAAAACACGAAAGTAAAAGCAGAGTTACTTTTTAAATATTTTTGTTGAAAACATCAAGGAACAAAAGGGGGAGGGAGTAACATTTTTTAAAATATTAATATCTTCATTATTATTGTCCAATTTCAACGAAAATGAATAATTTTAATGCCATTTAATGACTCACTTGACATTATAAATTACATTCTTAAATGTCATTATTACTATGAGTTATAGAATATAAAGTCACGTTTTATAATTTTGTACTGCACATTTTTTGCAACGTCAAAATTACAGAAGATATTAACAGTTTCAATTTTGATCCCCTCTAACCCACACTTTCCCATTTCCGGCCATTAACGAAGAACTGTTTGAAGGATCTGCAAAAATAAGTTGAAAAACTGTATTTGGTTTCTTCATTTAAAATCAATTTATATATAAATTTAAATGTAAAGTGAATAGAGAAGAGCTCGACTTCCCTGAAAGAGCTCAAGGCCCCCAGTAGGCGAGCTCTCCCACACGAACGGCCAGCTGGTTTGAGGCAGGAGCCGACTAGAGGCATACCCCAGGAGACGCACTAACGAGCAGGATAAAACCAGCAGAGAGGAAAAGCACAATTGGAGAGCGATAAAGCGCCTGTTAAAATGCAATAAAACAAGGGGGTCGCCCATCGGCCGCGTGGGTCAGCTCTCCTTCTAAGGCTTCCGCAGCGGTCTCGAGAGGCATCAAGCACCAGTTCGTTCGGACTCCTCGAGCTACTTGGCTCTGAAATTCGCAAGCCGCAAATATTACCACACGACTTGGGAATAATATTTTTAGGACTTGGGAAGTAAAGAATAGTCTTCGATGGATGTTGGGAGCCATAACAGTACTTCAGCACCGTATCGGTCGTATTAATGTCTTGTAAAGAGTGTTGTGAGCTGTGAACGTTTCTTTATAAGTCTGTATTAGAGTCCGTGGAGTCTGTTGAGTTCTTGTCGCATAAGTTTGATATGTTTGTCCCACTTATGTATCGAGTCGAGAAGGAACTAAAGGTAATGAACTGAATCAGAGAGAGGTATGTAGATGTTATTGTATGTAACACCCTTGTAAGGAGGGTATTAGCATGGGTGAGGATGTCTGCAGAATAAAGGATAGGTTTTAGAACAATGCCCTGTGGAACGTCCACTTTCAAAGGGAGATGGAGTTAGAGTAATCAGTTGAAAACAAGAATGTTGCACTTATTTGGGATATGTATATTATCTCACACATGGGAGAATGCATAAGCAATCTTACAAATCAAATACGAGAAATATTTCCTATTCGACTAATAAGTTATCGACGTTAAATCTTTAAGTTTCATTTCTATCACATTAATCGAATGGTATCAAAGGTTTTACAATTTGCCCCCTCTGAAACCTCCTTTTCCATTGCCACTCGTTGAGTGCGGCAGCGAGAGGCAGAGGATTACTCCAGAGGCTAACCAAAGCCAATCGACGAGGAGAGTAACAGGCCGAGGCCTCAGGGTTTCTTGGGAAACGATAACCGCAAGTGCAACCATCCCGAGCCTCCACCTCGAGCAAGGAGTTAGCTTCAAGACGGGAGTGTGGCACACTAACATCCCAAAAGGAATTAGGATATGCCAAATCTTCCGGTCCTTCAAATAATTAACAAGCGAGTGGATGGATACTAAATGTCTTGATACGTAACATCATGTAATTACAATGTTTCATTTGTCAGAAAAATAAAAATATAGACGAGTACAATTAATTACTAAATGTAATAAGTAAAATTTGAATAAGATGGCATTAAGATTAAACTGTCATTTATAAAATAAATTTTGGATATAATTAATTAATTAGAGTTAATTTTAATACTTTAAATACATACCCAAACACACTGAGATAAGATGATAAAACTCTTTATAAACACGACAGTTTATGTGTACTTGTCATATTATATAACAGACCTAAATAAGAATTTAGCACTTGCGCTTGAAACAGTCATATTTAGGAGTTTGATAAGCACTTGTTATTATTAGCCGTACAAAGCGCGCAAAGGTACTGTACATTTAAATGTATGTAGATACAGATGTATGTAAGTATACAGATATATTGTGTGTGCCTGTGTTGAATAGATACTTGATTAATTAGGTAAACTACGATGTTGTAACATGAACAAACAGAGGAAAGCATTCGCAAAAGCAAACACTAAAAGATACCTGCAGTGATTCAGAGCTGACTCCCAACCGACAACTTGTGCATGGTCTTAGTCTGTCCAATCACATTTCAGCTTTATCTGTCACTACAGAGCAGGACTACGAAGGGGACAGCGAGACAATGCAGTCCGAAAGATGCACTTCTGATATGTGCGGAGGACGAACTGCAGTTAAATCAGCTTGAGCATCCGAGGCGCAAGCAACAGCCACAAATAGTTGGAGTTCCTGCAATACTTCCAAATCTGCCCAACCCCATATTCCAGAATTTAACGGGTAAAGGGTGCAAACATTAGAAAGGCTATCCAATGAGAGGACAGACCGAGGCAGGTAACTCAGCCATCAAAGTTAATTTTCAAAATAGAGTAATGATGATAAGACATGGTTGATGGTTAGTTGGCCGTCTCGAATATCATGTGAGAATGGTCGGGGTTTCGGCCAGGAAGAGAATGATGATAAGTTTATTATGATTAGTAGGGAATTAGTTGGGGTTCGGTCAAGGTTAATCCGAAAAAATACAATTTCCAAACAAATAATAAAAAACACATTTCTTTAAATTGTATTTTTTTTGTGGAAGAACCTTGACCGAACCCCAACTAATTCCCTACTAATCATCACGTCAAAAACTCCCCATTCGAATTAAATAATAGGATTTAACATTTTACAAGACTTATTAAACACACTCCCACAACTAATGGTAGTAATTACCAGTTTTATTCACTTTTCAATTTTATACATTTCTTGTACCAGTAATTTTTTCCAAACCCCTATTTTGGGTATTGCCCGACTTCGGCCATGAAAAAACCCCACTTAGCTATTCACAAAGAAATCAATCATCAATTCTCTTATTTTAAAATTAGTTCTAGTATGCGATGACTAGAAGTTTGGTTTGAGCAGATTTTCGCCGGGGAAGCGCAGTCTGCTCCCGTTTTACTAAAGCACTAGTTATCGAACATTTTATCAGGTACTCACGGATTCTACATATAAAAACAGCTGAAAATATCAGCCGTTCTAAAGAATATACCCAATTTTCAAATAATAAAACCACATTCGAGCATCTTACCATTCGAAAGGTAAAATTGATTGTTGGAGAGTTCAGAAAAGGATTATCTAACAGCATCGTGAGTGTTGGGGCCGGCTAAGAATTGTAGCTGCACAAGAGAATGGAATTCCCAAGGGCAACTACTGAGCAGCGGTTTTTCCTGAATAAATCCCCAATAGCCTGATACTTGATGGATACCACTGGAAAGGAAAAGCGACCAACCTGATAGCGTGGAAGTAGGACATGGCGAGGCCGGGGGCAGACTGAACTACCTCTCCACCCACCAGCCTCTCAATCTCCGACTCATCTAGGCCCCATCAGTCTAGTAGAACGGGACGGCCGAAAACCACCTCCTTGATCCAGCCCAAGCTGAGAGTCAGCTGCCACCACTAGAAGGTGGGAGTGGAAGGGCACCGTGTGTTTTACCAGAGTAGCAGAGTGAGAGTGACTCCCGGCCAAGAACCGCCCATATTACAACGATTCAGGAACGCCACCTCAACACGATAGTCCCACGTATAATTCAAGAATGATACATTTATTAAAAGTAGAATATTTCTTGTAGGGGGGGGGGGGAGTCGGGAATCGTTGACCGAATAACAACCATTTCTCCCGCTGATATCTACTACCAATTACTATTCCATTTATACAATTTTTTTCCACGACAAAATTCTGATTAAACTTCCCCCACTTCACATAAAAAATTATCTAATTTCAATATGAGCTGATAGATAAGTAAGTATTATTTGAATTACAATCTCCAACATATATTTAGATTCTCATTTTAAGAAAGATAATGTCAAAATTTCGGAAGATTATTTAATTTTTAAAAAATCACTAGTTATTAAATAAATCAACATGGCACAAAATAATTTGCCATTAGTTTATTTAAAGAAAAGAAGAAGGGCTGCCTGCTAACTCCCCCCCCCCCACCGGAAGACACCAGGCGAGTTCTGAGCAATGTTTGCTTATAGAACACGCACTGCCGAGTGATAAGGGAGTGAATACTGCTGCTGTGCTGATAAGGGAATCGCGAGGGGACACACACACGGAAGTATAGGCTCTCACCCACTACCTGTCGCCGGGTTGTGGAGGTCAGGGCGACTACTCTAGGACTTGAGGAAGGGACAACATAATCCTTCCTTATCTAGAGCAATCAAGTAATTACTTACTAATATACTATATGTAAAATATTTTCAACAATGTATTCAAGTCACAACTAATCAGTGACTTATATGCATTACTAATAATAATAAGTTTTTTATTTTTGCATGGAGACAATTTTGTACTACGTCATTTCTTTCACTTTTCTGCAGTTATTATTTTACTGTTATCAAAGAAAAAAGAAATAGCTTCCTTTCTCGAAAGAAAGCTCCTAAACACAGACAGACAAGTGAAGACTGTTCAACATTCGGTACGTCACTCTCCTCACGAAACTCAAAATACGAGTATAATGGTCCTATCAGACTTTCCGATACTCAAAAAAATGTTTTCCCTATAATCAGTATATTTATTTATTAATTTAAAAATACATAAATTCTCGTTTAGTTTTGAAAAAATCTTCACATACTCATTTTTCATACAGCTGAAATTCAGTTTCTGCTCCAAAAACTGGGAATATTGAAAAAAAAAAAAAAAAGAAGCTACAGAAAATTATTTAGAGGAAAAAATGAATTATTTCTAAAGAGGGAAGAACGAATTACATTAGACTATAAATTCTGACAATAAAACAGAAAAGAGCAGGATAAATAACTTATTAATATGTATTAATTAGAAATATAACACATGTTAACTTTCACGTATTTAAGTGCGCAGAGACTATTAGAAGTAACTTATACAGGGAGCTAACTGTAACACATGATGGAGAACAAGTGGAGCTGGAGCGGAGAGGCTGGAGGAGGAATGTCTGGTGGCTGGATTTCAAGGCCGGCCCCTCCAGACAGAACAATACCTCTACTCATAAGTGATTCCGAAGGGCCACCTACCCACATCTGTAGTCTGGTGGTGTTGTCACACAAGTTGGGATGGCTGTGTCGAAGAGGCATCGCGGGGTCTGGGAGACGCAGACAGGTTCGTCATCTTGTGACCTGAAGAGAGAGGAGCTAACGGAATCCGATGCAGCATTCCTAGGGGAGGTGCACCTCTCTGTCTTCCCTGCCCGAACTCCACCCTCCCCCAGCGACTTTTGCTTCTCCCCTTCACTATTCCCAATAAATGAATGGAGTACAGAGGTTGTTCTCGAGGCATTAATGCTCGCGTGTGTAAGTGTGTGTGTATATAAATGATATGACCCTTTACTCACTAATCACGATAATCATATATATAGGTCACCAATTAAATGGTATGCAAGGGTTGTAGTTAAACCACAACAAAGTAACTAAATTGCATAATAATATATTTTTTATTAAAAGACAACAACCAAAATATGCAGAATTAGAAGTACTGGTCACACAAAACACTTCACAAATGTCAAAAGTAACGAACGGCTAAATTCATGCAAAAAAAAAAAAAAAAATTAATAAATAGCAATATGTTGACAAATATATGGCTTTACCTAATTACATGAGTGAGAAAGGTCTGAGCTTTTTTGCGGAGAGTCAGTAAACAGTGATCCAAATGGATGTCGGTTGTGTTGAAGTCCAAAGGATTTGTTGGAGTAAGAGGCTGTGTGTGACCTCGAAAGGTTAGACATTTCGACACTGGTGATCACTCGCTAGCTCCACTAGGAATTCAGCAGAAAACGTCTGGAAGATCAGCAACATCGGTCGTGTTGAAGGATCTATCAGCTAAATCTTGATGAGAGAGCTTGCTTAAACCTCAACCC
>KZ808453.1:269968-280619 GCA_000696205.2 Oncopeltus fasciatus | reverse complement strand
TTTTATATATATATATATATATATATATATATATATATATATATATATAAAGAAGACTAGGTGGTATTAATATCAATAACATATGGTATTAATTAAATTTCATTGATAAAATATGATGAAAAATATTGACATATTTGAGTTTGGAAGCAATATACTACGTTTTCAATTGCATAACAGCTCTGGAAAATGTGAAATTATGAATCTCCAAAAATTCATTGAAATAAAATATAGAAATTACCCTGGAAGCAAAATAATAATTCGCTTATCAGCAGTCAATATTGGTTTACAACAGGGAAGAAATAAATGCGTCTAAATGATATAAAAAAGAATTATTAAGAAAAAATAATCATAAGCATCTTCAAGGATGGACCATATTGAAATGTTATTTTATACCGGGCTTTTGCACATTCTATGATGGCTTCTTCAGGGCTGAATAGAGAATGGATTGGATTCTCTATTCAGCCCTGAAGAAGCCATCACAGGATGGCGAAAGCTCGGCAACCATCAAAAACTTTACACGGTCCAACCCGGAAAAAACTTTACATACATCTGATGACAGTGAAAGCCTAGATGAATATTTTAGGTTTGTTTAACCTCAGTCTATATTAAATCTCAAGTTAAACAAATATAATATAGTTATACAATCAGGATTGTAATTTTTACCATATAAATAAAAGATCTACCATACAATTAGTCCATTTTTTTTTGGTGCGTGAAATGTAGATGATTCTATTGTTTGGTCCTATTTACAAACAAGGACAGCTAAGAAAATTATTTTTCTAGAACTCATTGCTCTCTAGGGAAAACGGGGGCATACATGTAGTAAAGTAAGACGAATTATGCACAAAAGCAATAAGAAGGAGGCAAAAACAGAGTAGAAGCTTCGGGAACGAGGCGCAGCTTGTAAATAAATATAAAAAGAGAATGCAGATATGAGCGGGAAATTTGGGCGGGAAAGGACTGGCGGGGCGTGAGAGACAGGGACAATAAAAATAGCGTTGGCGGTTAATGCCCCCGTACGACGTTTGCCGAGGATGGCCGAAGAGAGGGAAGCGGGAGGTGGTGGGGGATCGGATCGATGTAGGCCTGCATAGGCCCCCCTCTCCCAGCGGAACGCTATGTTTACGTCCAGTTAGGCCTGTAGCCGGCATCGGGAATAGTGCTTCCTGATCGGACAGAGACACTGTCCCACAATATCACGTATCGTAACTTCCTTAACTCCAGGGCAAAATTTTCATAGTTCGATTGTTTAATACTAAATATAATATTAAAAAATACCAAATAAACATACAGGCAAAAGCAACGTAAAAAAAAAAAAATTCTTAAATTTTACAACAAACCCAAGGAAAAATTATGAAACTAATGGCATTTACATGTAAAAAGTACCTTAGAGCCAAAAGAGTAAAGTAGTATACACAAAAAGAAGGCTGTGAGCTTTCCAAACATCCTGGTCGCCAGGCAATTGACATTTTCTTGGATTTTGCTATAGACCGCTACGGATACCTACGGCACCGATTGCCAACAATAATCATTTTACGTTTTCAATTAACGCTGAACACATCCAGGAGTATTCATTCCTTAGTTACCTTCATCCCTCGCATTCTGTGGTGGTATCATTTCTCATATTAAAACCAGTCCGACAACCAAAAATGATATTGAAGGTCCTTTCAGTCTCATAGCTCTAAAGCTAACTTAAAATAGTTCTTATCGTCTGGTCATGAGATATTACAGCAATTAATCATTTGTACTAAAAGTAAACAGTATTTTTGATTTAGAGCTATTCATGAACAGAAGGAAGGATGATGACTCAGCAGATGGTCAAGCCACTTGGACCATTCCGGGTCTGTGTTTGGCCAGCTGGAATAAGAGCAGTGAGGCATCAGGAGCTGACAGATGATCAACTTCCCACAACTCAAAATTGATTAGTGGCACTATGTCAAGACTCTTCCAGACGAAGAATATGATTCCCGTATGTGACACGAGGGTCAGAGGAATGTCGAGACAAAGGTTATCCCTCCATCAAGAAAAATAGCACGCCTTAAAAGTTTTCGTGAAAAAAAAAAATAAATAAAAAGAAAAAATAAATAGATATAAATTCAAAAGATGACACCGCAGATAAATAAAGCTATTCATTCACGTTAGTACCATGCCACGACTTTTGAAAAATTTGAATAGATCTTCATTTATCTTATATTGTAGGAGGTAAATGTATAGTACATTCAGAATTGTATATAAATTTTTCGGTGCCTAAAAAAAAAAAAAAAAAAAAAAAAATCAATAAATTCGGTATTTAAGCTCTTTTTTTAATATATAAACCGTTGGTTGGATGAGTTCGTCATCAAGTTCTATAGGGTCAGGGCATGAAATTATAAACAGTTAATAACACTTTTCACTGTCAATCTCATAAAGATATTGATAAAGAGTATAATATAATATGAAATGCAGCTTCAATAAAATATATAAGTATATAAAACAACAATTACACAGGTGCAAGAGGTGACTACTTACTCAGAGGCGGCGGGGTGGATTGCTGGACCCTTTGTCTGGCTACGGCGATTCCAACAGGAATTCCACCTGGTAAAGGATAAAATTAAATAAATAAATAAATATAATAAAATATATATATTACCGAAGCTANATAATAAAATAATAAAATAAATTCAACGAAAAAATATTTAATCGTATTGTTAGTCGACAACCCGACGGATCGATGTTGATTTTCTAATGCATAAGTTATTTTAATTTCATACGCAGAGGTATCAATAGCGACGATGACAATAATTTTTATTGACAAGGGACAACTATTATTTTTGATTTTTTTTTTACGTTTATTTTTTATTTATTAAACCTAATAAAATATAAAGAATAAGAAGCCTAGCTTTGTAAAATAATTACACATTTACAATACAAGAAAGTCCCACCGTAATTACATTCCTAAAATTACCGTCACTTTGATAGCAAACGGTCATAAAACCAAAATAATATTTCCCAGTGACATGTTAATAATTCAGATATTTATGTGATATATATGTGGTGTATTCCAGGTAGGATCGGAGAAATGATAAAAAAAAAATTTAAAATAATCTGTCAAGTGAAGAAACTAAATAGCTAAATTTCTTCTGAATTTGTTTCAAAGGTCCAAAACTAATTTTAGAATGTAACGCCAGTGATGATACAGTCGAGATGACATTTGCGATAAGGCATACTTTAATGGAGACAGATATGACGATGGCTTTGTAAAGAATGGTTTCCAGATATATTTTCGAAGGTTTTTGAAACACGCTTAAGTCTCATGATAATTTCCAGAAGAAATTGGAAATATTACGGTCCTGCAGGTTGGTAACAATGGGAACTGATTTTACAGACCAGGATACATTCAGAACAGCCCTTGCAAATCACTGGCCGAGTTCCATTGAGGCATTTTGGCTATTGAATCCTCCAGTAAGTAGTAAGTATTCCATCTCACTTAAGCAACAATAATTTTGATATAGCACATCACTAATAAGTCAAGAAGAGAACAGCAGTTCAGCTGCGACACATAATTTCCGACTCGACCCAAACAATTAGTCACCAGTTTGTCAGACAGGAAATCGCATTAGACTGTCTGCAACGGCCTCAACACAAGTCAACAAATGACACATTAATTTAAGCCACGAAATGGAATGTTATAGAGAAGCTTTTTGGTTGTTTACTGAGTAAGAAACAAGGATTCTGAAGAAAGCTGACGAACAACACCGACCGTTAACTTGCGGAAAAATATTATGTAAATAAATAAGGTTGATCGTAGAACTTTATGAGAAGGGATTGGGTCTTGGAAGAAAATATTAAATTATTTGAAATATGAAATCTAAATGGCAATTGAGGTGATAGAGGAGATACCAAAATTTCAAGACATCTGATCAGTTATCCTAGAGGGGGGAACTAGGATAACTGATCAGATGTCTTGAAATTTTGGTTGCAACGTTGGCAATGATAACAACTTCTTTGGCTAACAAATTAAGTTTTTTTATTGGTTACAATTCCGCCGACATCGAATGCCCCTCATGAATAAACTCGAAAAAAGATCTTTGCAGAGGTAAGTCTACCAGCAGTTTAAGTTGTTAAACAACTTTTAATTCTAATAATAGTATTAAAACCAAAAAAAGGAACATTTTTTTACCACTGTTTGCTATGAGCGTGGATTAAGCGCTTATAACGATACTACACAGTTACTCTTAAGTTCAGAATTACCTCAAACTTGGTTATTGACAATTTCCCTGCTGTAAGTTTTTTTTAAATAACTAAATCACAATGGGAGACACTCCCCATTTCATTATCATTAAAACTGACATTACTAAATAATAAAAAAATCATCATAATCACTGGATAGGGATTTACTTAAAAGTAGTGTAAATTAAAATCTTAAATATTACATAAAACTTTTTGAAATTTTTCATAATTACCTACCCTTATATCAATCATATTAAGCTTACTTAAAAGGTATAAAACGAGTTATAAATTGTATTGACTATATTCATGGCCTGAATGTGATTCTCTTATTTCTAATGTCTGGAAGGACTACAGAATCAGGCAACACCTCAAATTGGGGAAGGGGAGGGGTCCAAAATTTAATTAAGAAGAGTTATTGCACGCAGGAGATATCTCAAATTCAGAAGCTCATTAGGAGTTACAAATTTAGTGGTCCTTAGGTTTACATACAATATTGGATTAAAACATAATGCTCCGGTGTCCAAGACAGTGTTACAATTGCACACAAAAAAAAAAAAAAATTACTCAAAAGTTTGTTTTAGAGCATTGCAGAAAATTCACACATACCATTCTGTTCATGTTTAGAGCTTGTGGTCACTTCTTGAACCTGACAAGGGGTTAGGCCAGGCTCGATCTTCACACGACCTCTCTCCTTTCTCCGCCAGTCTGAAAGTAATAAATCCCTTAATTAAACGATGCCTAGACTACATATTTATGGTTATGAACATATCAAAATATGTCCATATTAAAGTACTTTAAGTTTCATATCCTCTTTCTTTATCTCTCACTCACTCTCTATCTGCCACACATACACTCACTTACGTCAACATGAACTAAGCGGTGCGGGGAGGATCCAAACTAACAAATCTTGTGGTATCTTTTATGGAAAAAAAAAATACTATTAATCTTGAGAAAATCCTTCATTCATTGATAAATTCCTTATTAATCGAACTCCGACCATTTTCTCCACTACAATATCAACGGTCAAACAAGAAAAGTAAGAAAAGCTATACAAGAAATGCAAGGGAATACAATATAAAAATCTTACTACCTAGTAAGGTAGTAATACTCTTTTATTCTGTGCCTTTGCATTTCTTGTAGAAGATTAGCGTGAGATTAAATACCACAACTAAAATCAGTATTTAGAATGAAAAGCTGTTTTGTATTAAAAGACGGCCTATGGAAATTTAAAAAAAAAAATGACTGAGAGATATAAAAACATTCCCTTACACGGAATGTACAAGTCATGTTTAAACGTCATTCAAATTTACTCTTTATTATTATTATTTAAGATACCTTTCGGCTAAGAGTTTCCATCCAGCAGAAGAAAGAAACATACTAATCGCTTGAAAAACAGACATCACAGGCGTTTTGAACAATTGATGTGAAGACTGGCTTCAACACGAAGCCATGACAGCAACGACCAGAGGAGATAGAACCACCTTCCAGACAGCTCGTAAAGAATCACGGCCTCTTAACGAAGACATGGGGAAATATCTGTATCATGTCCCTCTGCCCCCCAGCCATATAGGCCAAAAGAGAAATACACGTTAAGGATATATTTATCTTCAAACCATGGCACACTAGCGAAGGTGGTGGTCAGTACACCATTCTGACCACCTGATCATTTCCCATTCAATAGAAAAATTGTTCCCAATTAGGGGTGGGTGTTTCCTAAAAGTACATAGATCGTACAGAAGAGCAGAAAGAAAAAAAATCAAATGAGCACTGTGAGCATTGAACCTGGAACGGACCTTTTGGCTCAGGAGTCCAGTACCTTGAACACTAGGCCTGTAAGGCCTTTAAACTTATATAAACAAGTTTTCAACGCCTGCGGTTCAAAATTAATGACTAAGTCGTAGTGAGTGAACACCACAAAAAAAGAGTTGGTTAGCCTTGGAAAAGCAGAAGGGGGTGAGAGGAAATGAAGAAGAGTTGCTGCACGCAGAAAATATAATAAATTTAGAGGCTCCTTAGGAATTACAAATTTAGTAGCCTCCTTAGGCGTTACATATTGGATGAAAACATACTGTTCCGGGTATCCAAAACAGTGTTACAAATATATAATACAAAAGGAAAAAATATAGGAGAATGAAAATACATTCCACAATAGTATTTTTACTAAATAATCTTTTTTAATAAAAAATTACTTTAATGAATTATATATTCACAGACCATTAAAAAAAATTAAGATACAAAAGTACCTTAAAAAAAAAAAATGGAAAATAAAGCCTTCCTCTATTTTTAAGCTTTCTTTACAAATAAACGTTAAATTGAGGTAAAAAAAATTTTAAAAACGTTGAAAAAAAATGAAGATAAGGAGTAAATAAGCATATAATTGACTGTGTGGAGTATATGTACTTCAATAGTGACATTCGGTCAGAAAGGAGTTCGGAATGAACTATTGTATAAAGAAAAGTAACAATGATGTTCTCTTCAATGCCAGCATTTCGACTGTTAAGTACAGTTGTCAAGTATAAGTTGTAATTGTAGTTGTTAAGTCGTCAGGTATAGGTTGTTAAGTTATTAAGTATCTCTAAGCAAGTTCTGTTTAGAGAACATTCTTGTTAACTTTCTTTCTTAACTCCCGTTCTACCAAACAGCAACCAATGATGTACTCCTTAAAACAAAATTGTTCTTTAAAGGTAATGCAGTCAGGAACACCTAAATTTTGCTCTTAAAAGTACTTTGATATTTTTTCAATGCCTTACTGCGCATATTATTAAGTATATTAACTCTGTACTTTTATTACACATCTAAATTTGACACTTAATAGCAGTATTTCATTTTTATTTCTATCAGTAAAGAAAAATTTTTACTACTAGTCAAGTTTTTTTTATTGATATAGTTAATATGCAATATTCCACCATAGCCAAAATTATAATTTTCTCTTTATATCAAAACTTTAAGTTTTTTCTGGGGGGGGGGGGGGTAGTTCCAGAACTAGTTTCTATTGAATATTTTTTTAAAGTTTCACTCATACGCATCATTAGTCATTAAAAAGGATTTAAGAACGTCACTTTCACTTCGATTTTCCAAATTTACATAGCAATGTTTGTTGAAACATAACAGCAGACATAAAGCTTGTGAGACTATTGGAATGCCACATTTTCAGCGCCTCCGGGGCAAATATACTGGAGTGAAATATCAGAGACAGGGGGCATAACGACTACGGTACAGTGACAGAAAAACGAAATAACACAACGAAAAACTTATCTGATTCCAATCTCTTACTGACTAAATTTAAGGTCAATCTAATCAGCTTTCTCAATAAAACATTCCCTCCCTTCGTCGATTTCCCAAACATTAAACATTTTTGAATTATTTGAGAAAATGTACTGATGAACGCTTCATTTAAGATTTAATTGTCATGGCTTTCAAGAGCAGACGACAACAGCTCAAGATATTGTTTTTAAAAAAAATATTAATCTAAGACAAAAGGCCAATAGTTTCCGCTGTTTGCTCTACAAAATGTGGAAAAAATACATCTTAAAAGTTTAGAAAGAGAAGACGAATTTATGCCTCGCAACTTGACGAAAAAGGAATCGACAAGGTCCCTATATCCAATATTTAGTTTAAAATCTCCCGAAATTTTGACATTGGTCGAGTGACAAAGATGACAGTAAATGACTTATTTTATCTTACAAACCAAAAGCACAACGATTAAAGGGCAAGGTCGGCTAGCTTACAAAAGTGTCTGGGAAGGAGAAGAGATGTTAGCGCTGAACTTTCTTAGTTAGATTGTTAAATAGGGACTATAACGATTGCTTTTCTTAAAAATGTTATAAAAGATGAAAATTACAAATATGGAGCTATTTTTTTAGCAACGGAAATTTACAGGAATAATCAAAATTCTCCATTATCCACTCCCATACTTGAAGATCTTCAATATATTTAAAAACGAAAAATTCGCCATTGAGAATATATTTGTGAAATAAAATTCATGGTAAGAATTTTAATACGTACAGTATATTTACCAAAAAATCACAGAATTACTTACGAGAATTTTGTGCCTATGTTCTCAGCTAAATTTTATGAAGATGATACACTTCATTTTAAAATATAATGAGGTTCTAGAATTATCATTAAAGGAATTTTACTTTTTCCGATTGTGTATTTTTTTAAGGGAGCTATTTTAGCTATTCCTAAAAACAACTATTTAATATTTGACTAGAATAGAGGCAGCACATTTCTTTCAAAGATTTTAGCTTCTATTCTAAGATTCCATTACATTAATTCATTTTAGGGGTAGTCTTCTGGTTCCACTTTAGTGGACCGATTACAGTTAATCGAAGAAGATCGTAGTGGGCTTGTCTGACAACTTGTTTTGACAGTTGGCCAACACCATTTTGATGTAGTACGAATCAGAGCGGATCAAGTCCCTAAGCAAACACGGGGAAGCCGAGAGCTATAATGGGAATATCTTACACTTAAATAAAATTACACACTAATAGTACGGAGTTTGGTCTCATCAGAATTATGAGTTATTGTGCTTTGAAGAGTGTGGAAAGAAAATTCAAAATTTTGAATTTCTTCTAATCCAAGCTTCATTACTCCCACTCCTACCAACATATAGAGTTCACTTATGTTGATTTTGTATTCACTTAATGTTACAGATTTCCCATTACGTTCCCGCCTCTCAATAATTATTATAATTAATAATAACAATAATTAGTGCAAATAAAAACACCTTTCTGATGGAGAAATGCAATATTCGTTTGGATCATTTAAATTCCCCTCCCCCCTTCCAAAAAGTCAGGAAAGAGGCTATCTAAAGGTAACTACCCCATTCTAAATTCCCACTGCACTGTGTAAAATTCTTCTGCTAAGCTGGCGCCCTCCTATGATTGGTAGATAGAAGCTCTTGGTTAAGAGGCAAACAACTATCAGCCGTAACTAAAGAATAAATTCACAAAGATCATAAAGTCTCAACAAAATGTGTTTTAATGTTAATAAATTGTATGGTAATATAAAAATACTATAAAAGTAAATAACTGGTAAATGTGTCTCCCCTGTAACTTCCTTAGCATTTCATGCTTAATTGACTTAAATTGGAGTGCTCATGAGTATTCATCCATAATTCCTATAATTTGGAGTACAAGTAGTTTACCGTTTAATTGAGAAAAAATTTCCTCGAATCGGTCCGCTTTAAATAGTCTAAAATGTAGGTACGAAAAAAAAATAAACAAATTATTAGATGGTTTTAGTTGGGGTTCGGTCAAGGTAGAACCAAAAAACACAAATTTCAAAAATGTATTTTTTTAAAAGGATTATCTGCCAACGTTTCGGCTTACATTGTAAGCCATCTTCAGGGCTGTCATGAAGACGAGAGAGGACGTTCTGTCCCTAAGTTCACATTTCCATGACTAAAAAAAATACATTTTTGAAATATATGTTTTTTGGATCCAACTTGACCGAACCCCAACTAAAATCATCTAATAATATTATCTACGGTAAAAAAAAAAAAACTCTCCTTTTAAAAATAAACAAAATATTTCCGAAATAATTGATTAAGTACAATTTCATAACAACCCCTAACGACTTACCTCATCAGGGGGAGGTTTATTAATATACAATAATAAATCTTTTGGATTCAAGAAACTGCATATACTTCCTTTTTCACTCCTTTAATGACTCTGAGTCACACAGTGATATGTGTGTGTGATGTTTATGTCTATTATCATATAAGCGTAAAATAATTACCGGGAAATATGAAATCGACCGTCCCTACCACAGTTTTCAAGAGATGGAATTTATAGCTTTAACGCAACACTGGTGTCGAAATACACGCTTTGTATCGCCTTACACCCATATTCCCATTGTGAAGATCACGCCCACTGTGTGCGACCGTGGCGCTTCCAGGGTCATTAGTGAGTCAAAAGGATTCATAGAAGGGAGAGAAGGAAATGATCTCAGACTGCAGGAATATCATTAGCACAGTTAAGAGTTGACTTCGCATTACTTAACATTATAAACTCTTTCTCGTGTATCCTGAAAGTAACCTGCTGTCACCACTTTCATATCTCTAAAATGGCTAAATTTGTATTTTATTAACTTAAAATTATCCCACCAAAAAGAAAAAAAGTAGTCCAAATAAAAATAAAGATGATTTTTTTCACTGTTGATACACCAGTATTTCATTTTAATTAAATGACTCCTTATTCTACATGCACAATCTATCAACCACAAAATGCATACAGGATAAGATAAAGATTTGTGCGTATTTCAGCATACATAAAATCGCATTTACAAAAAAATTAAGTATTTTTAGAAACATCACCTAAAAGTAGATTACAACTAAATATTCTTTTTATAAAACTGAAGGAATGCATCACTATTCTTGATAATTAATAAATAGCTAAAATTAACATTAATGAATATATATTATATATATGTATATATA
>KZ808453.1:236038-248409 GCA_000696205.2 Oncopeltus fasciatus | reverse complement strand
TAAACCGTAGCTCTTAAATAAATACAACAATAAAACTTTCATTTAAATATTTCTTTAAAAAAATATACGCTGATATATTTACTAAAATTATATCATTATATTTTATGAATTTGTTTGCCTATATCTGAATTTATATCCTATATCTATATTTCTTTTATAATACATACACACACAAAATACCAAACTCTTAAAAAGGTGAATTTTTTTTTCATCATTTTTAATATATAAAAAAAACCTTGATTAAATGTTCAGTAGAAAAAGTACACTTTAAATAACAATCATTGATATTTTTACAAACTTTTACTATTCAAAAGCAGTTATAGTGTGTGTGTGTGTGTGTATGTATATAAATCTAAAAAAAAAACAGTTTAAACTAATACAACAAACACATTATTATATGTTTCTGTAAGTTACTAAAAAATGAATTATGAATTAAAGAATTTATGAATATTCAGTTAAAAATAGAATTTAAACTGGTTTATGGGGGGAGGGGGAAGGACCTTGTTTCCTCAGATTCATCTCTCCCCCTCTACCATTCCTGATTTATTTTTATTGAAATTTAAACCGAAAACTGATGTTATTGTGAAAATCTTAATTAAATAAAGCTTCTCTGAACAATTGCCGTGAAATAAACACTTATTTCTCTTTGAGCTTACTCTGGATTAGTTATTCCAATACTTCAAGTGTTTTGAAATGCATATCTTAAACTTAGACACTTAAACTAAGCTTGACGAATAACAGAGATAAAATAGATGTTGCTTCATATTTTGTAATTGATGTCACGTTAGTTGATTAATTTACTTTTATATGAAATTAAAAAAAAAAATCATTCATTATCGCGCCAATAAAAAAAAAAATTTTTCAACTTACACCCTTTCTAGAAAAAAAATTTTCCCCTCAGCTCCGATTTCGCCCAAAAAGTAAGGAAGCAGCTAGCAAATTTAAGGGCTCAATACGTCCTGAATCCCATTGGCATAGGTCAAACGCTAAGACCCGCAGAGCACTCACAAAAATAGAGGTCTAATGATAAAAGTCAAGAATAGCAGAGTGTAAACGGTAGAGAAAGTACTAACAGATTAGGCTACTTAAAGACTATTTCCAGATCCCCAACTCTTGTATACAAATGCATGAGGACTACAGAGCTGGCGCAGTCTGGTGTGGACAGACTCCAGGTGCAACTGCAAATGTATCGACGCTGTTTTAATCCTGAATATGTATATATATGTATGTCTTTATCTATATAAAGATGACTGTACAACCCTATCCCCGCGTTTTCAACATCATCATATCAGCTAATTCAATGAGAATATGTCAATATAATGTGCCAATGTGTCAATATAAATATTACTAAAAATAAAGGAAACAAAATATTTACAAAAACATAAGCGATCATTAAACTTAATACATTTATATAAATTATATATATATATATATATGANTATATTAGTGAATTTAGGAATTCCAAAAAAGGTTTTTTTTTAAAAATTATTATTCAAATCCCAATTTAGAATTCTCAACAGAATGGGCAATTGTATTTTTGACTAAAGTCCAAGTGAAATTGATATTAAATACATATCTGGGTCTTTACCAGAGATAAAGAGTAATTCTGATTCTCATATCCAAGTAGACAATAAGACAATTTGTAAGTTTTTACACAAAATCTGAGTTATCATGTACTTTTTCTTTTGAATGTTTAAAAAAGAGCATTAATGATTCATAAGGGGATACTCGAAATCTTTACCCCATCTAAATAAGAAAAGATCTAATTAATAACAGATAAATGAAATAAAACTTCTAATAAATTAGATTATCCTAAACATCCAATATAACACACACAACCTAAAAGCTGTGAGATAAGAGAGAAAAAGCAACTGATAAAACTTTTAATTGAAAAGATTAAGCTTAAAAAATTATAGGAAGGTCAGTAATAGGCGACAAATGAAACGGGCTGGCCCACTAGGATTTTTACAAGATTGCTCAGTGAATATACAGCATAATTAACGTAGAGAATAAATTTACTAACTTGAGGGGGGGGGGGGAGAGAGTTACAAAGTTTTTTTGGGGGCATAATGAATCCCGAATAATCAAAGGTTACATACAAGTCTAGAGCAAACTTTGGTAGTCAAACCGTTTACTCTCCTTTTAAATCCGCTCTGGATTTTAAATATAATTTCGTTATTTACTTTAATTTATATCCATCTTTAATCAAATATATGAGATCTGATTAGATCATGCGGTTTCTGAGTGACGGAATTTTAATAGTAGCAAAATTTCAATATTTAGCGTCTTCCTAGGAGGTAGGAAAAAATGTTACAGAGATACCTATAATATACAACAATAATGTTATCATCTTACTATAACATATAATGATCATATTGTCAAATTGAACCTACTTTAGTGACACATAGTATGGACGACCGAATCTGATGACTGTGAACACCTAAAAGAAGAGAAACAATGGATAACAAGGCCGACACTATACTCGATAATTGATTAAATATGAATCACAATGAAAACTACAGAACGAATTTACAAACCCTCAAAATACAGGTGGTAAATATGACTGAAATACCCTTTGTTCTGTAAACAGATGAGGTATTGTGTTCCGAGCTTTGACCATTTACACTCATGGTGATTTTTTTTTTTTAATTGCCAAATTATTTATTGAACAGACATTTTGACGGCAAATGTAATTAGTTGTGACTTTCATTATTTAAGGATTGTCAAAGCTGAAGAGGTGAAATATAGCAATTTTCGAAAAATAGAAAGCAATGAAGAATTTTGAAAATTGACCGACTGTCAATGAAAAAACTAGCCAAGATTAAGTATTAATTAATCAAAATCGATGAAATTAGTGATATAATTGTGAGTGGAACAATTAATGTAACTGATAATAAAAAAAAAACCTAAATAGTTTTTTAAAAATTAAAAATAGACCTAAGACACTATCGACCAGAACATATTCGCACATGGGCAACAGCTACAATATAATATAGTCCAACATTAATAATGTAATAATTACTTAATTTTTAGTGCAAGGGAACAGAATAAAAAATCTAACTGTCCCAGCCAGGACTCGAACCTAGATCCCCTGCTATCCGGGCCGGTGCATTTACCAATGCATGCACCGGCCCGGATAGCAGGAGATCCAGGTTCGAGTCCTGGCTGGGACAGTTAGATTCATTATTCTGTTCCCTTGCACTAAAAATTGTTAAAATTCACTTGGGATTAAATACCACAAAAAATAATATTTATAACTTCTTAATCTGTTTTTATTGTATTATTTGCACGAATAAGCTTGTGTAACACCCCTTCACCATTATCTCAATCTACATACGCAGATCGCGCGTAAAGTTCACGCCATTATACAAAGTTTACACTTGGGCAGATTGTTAAATTGTTTTAAATTGGCAAAAAACTTATGTTTCACCTTAATGTTTTAAAAAAAATATAAAATAGAACTTACATACGAATATGAAGCTAAAAATTACTGATAAAATAAGGTGAAGAAATAATGGAAACGTTACAAAATCTTCATTCTGTTTCTTTCTTCTTGAAAGAAAACTTTTCGGTTTCTTCACTTTGAAAGGAAATAAAATTCTTTAATTTAATGAATTGTACAATGCATCAAGCTAAGAAGCAAATAAGACGGATGTACGGAATATTTTTTGAACGCATCCACGGTGCGATGCGATTTATGCAGAAATGTTGGAAAGTTGTTCACACCTTGATAGGATTTCTTGCAGACTTTCGCGAACAGGTCAGATGAATCTCCGCTACTTCGTGTCTTGGCACTTTAGGGGATGAACTAAGCACCCATCCCTCCCCCAGTTCTTTGCACTACATCTCCAAGGACTGTTTTATTTTATTATTTTTTTTTTTTTTTTTTTTTTAAAAATTAAATTTGATATTTTTTTTTTTTAATTTTTTTTTTTTTTTTTTTTTTTTTTTTTTTTGGGGGGGGGGGGGGGGGGGGTTCTATGCTTCAGAGACTGTTTCGCACAAAAATCAGAAGTCAGACTTCCGAGCATAAGACGATATATTCGTCGGCCTCGTAGGTTGGACTTTCGACACTAGTGCGGGGAATTTAATAACTTATCAGACTGGTCCCAGTAGCATAAATGGAAAATGCACCGGCCCGAATAGCAGGAGATCCAGGTTCGAGTCCTGGCTGGGACAGTCAGATTTTAATTAGGTTCCCTTGCACTAAAAATTAGTAAAATGCTAATTATTATCTACAATTGCTGAAAGGACAACAGTGAGGAGAAAGTCCGCAAAGACTTGCGCTTGGCCGCCTGGAAGATAGTGAGGTCATTTCAATCCTACAAGTTACACTCCCAAATGTATATATTAGTCTATATAAATGTTACGTTCATAAATACCTTTCTTAATATAAGATATTTATTATAATTCTATAGAACTCAAATGAACCTTACATCTATTGCCACTAATGAAAGCATAAATTGATAGGAAAAAACTCATTTATTGAATTTTTTTCTTTATCCACACATGGTCACGCATATTCATATATTTTTAAATGGGCGACATTATTTTCTTTTCTTTTGTAGGATCGGTGAAATATTGAATATATTTCCTTTTTAATTAGAATGCTTTAACTTGATTAGTATTAATAAATACATAGGTTAATATGTTTGAAACTACTTTTTTTTTAATTGAAAAAAGTGACATAAAATAAGAAAAATGGAAAAAAAAAAAGTTGTCTTTTAAATTATAAATCAAGAGTACTCACTGACTCTAATCATGATTTAGAGCAGATTCTCTCCCTCCATTTCCACCATTGGCTTGAAGAAGGCCTCAAATTTAGACCGAAACGTAGGCAATAAAACCAAGCAATGTACCTAGATATTTATACTTAAAAATTTAGACTTATTTGTTTACAAATTAGATTTTATTTCTTATTCTTCCGTGTCAGAATCCTCGATCAATCCCTTCTTCATCGAGTATTTTAATTATGGGTTTAATATTAGTGAGATTAAATTTATTTAACAGCCCTCTCTCATACTTCCCCAAAAAATAAAATTGAATAATAAATAGGAAATATAAAATCAAAATTTAGTGGGGTAATGCAGGGGAGTCAATCTAATTCAGAGGGGAGAGGAGGAAAAAGGAGTACAGGTGGAAATGTAAAGGAATGCAGAAGCAGACAATATCCCCCCTATTCCGAGTTGTGTGTAGATCCCAGATAAAGGGGAGAGGAGATTGCGATAACGGCGGGGGAGAGGGATGGAGGAGTCGCCATCCAATATTTAGGAGGAGGGGGGGGGGGGGAATGTCAGGATAATGTGATACCGAGAGCCTTCTCCAAGGGGCGGCTTGGAGAGAGAGGGTTTGTTATTATTAAACCGTAGCTCTTCGCCTGCCATCGAAATGCCACTCGTGGATCCGAATGTACCTTCCCATAGTAAAGCCCAACATATGGACGGCTAGTTCACATTTAATATGGTACATCGTGATGATTTTCGATAATTAATATTAATATTCAAGGGGTATTCGTAGTCTTGTTCCTTGTCGATAAAATTGATTCAGTCCAAACCAACTTCTAAGAAATCTACAAAACAAAAATATAGAGGAATCATGACTATGTAATGCATGCTAATTATTTAAACTAATTATACGATGGAACTGATAGTAACAGCTTTAATTTACGTTACGTAAAGCGGAGTACATCAGGCTACAAAATACAGTTGTACAGCGGGAGGAGTTAGGGAATGGCGCGTACGAGGTCAAAGATTTTGCTCTTACGCCTACCGTAACAGAGAGTGGCATCTGGGCAAAATGTGTGTCCACTTTTGGATTATTCTCCCTTCTTCTTCCAACTTTTAATTCCGGCTTTCTGACTAAACAAAGTAGTTACACTTTCGATACTTATTGCTCTACTGAATGAACTCTTGGGATATAATAATTATGTCGAGTGCTTATCAAGTTTTTTTATTATCAAAGCTTCAAAGAAAACATTCGTTTGTGTAAGTATATTTCATTCAAATTTGTATTCAACGTGGTATAGCATAAAAAGCAATAGTTGAGGTGGAACTAGAAAATCATTTTTCCTTCCCAACTCCATTTAAAAATATAGTTGTGAGTGAGGAAAAAAGATCAAGAGTAAGAACCTCCGACTTGTATGTTTTCTAATCTACTTTTATTCATATATTAAACGAATGGAAGTAGCCAATCCCGCTTATTGTCGACTACAGCGCTCCCTGGTGAGGAATATATTTTAACCACTGGTTCAGAAAAAGAGCTGGAGGATTCGAACACATAATCATTAGCATGTAAATTACTTTGAACACGTCCAATAAACTCATTTTTACAATATGAGATCCAGTGAAAAGTTGCAAATACACCGTTTATGTCCCCAAACCATAAATACATCAAAATCACTATACTTTGCCACCTTAAGACAGTTCATTTCCCACTTCAGAATTTCAGACTAACCAAATCTTCATGTCAAAACCCTTCATTCCTTGTAAC
The DNA here is from genome assembly GCA_000696205.2 of Oncopeltus fasciatus. NCBI lineage: Eukaryota > Metazoa > Arthropoda > Insecta > Hemiptera > Lygaeidae > Oncopeltus > Oncopeltus fasciatus. The sequence goes on along the minus strand of KZ808453.1, from coordinate 241,920 downwards.
ATTATTCTTCCACTAAATCTGGATAGATAATGTAATGTATACACATTAATTGAAAAATTATAATAAATAATTTATTATTATTATTATACCATTTGAAGAGATAGTGTTGTTCTATTTCTCCCTTTGCGTGTGTGAGTGACAGATGTTTATCGCCCTCAATGATTTTATTTAAAATCAATTTCCTTTTCTATTTATAACCTTAATATCTCTAGAAAACCCACAAGCTATAAGAGTAATCTTGCGAAATGAGTAAGGAGGATGAGTGTAGCCTGCCATTTCACCTCCCGATCCCACACACACTGTCAGGTGATATGCTGATTGTAGCATTAGGGCCAACAGAAATCGACAGATCAATCATCAGTACGACTAACGGTCTTTGGCTGTAGCTGAAGAGCCCTGCAGAGGTAAAGGTGTGTGAATTGACGACAGGCATATACTGCAGGATATTTTTAGACTGAACAGAGTCATAAAAAGCACCTGCATACATTTATTTAACAGCCTATATTTGAAAAGAGGGAGATAATTATGCAAACACAAACTGAAGAACGAACTACATAATCTATTGTTCTATTCCGGCCTCTCTATTTCTCCAGCTAAAAAAAAGCATGTATATTCTCATACGCGCACACTTATAAATAGGATACCGTTTATTGTTCACTATGTAATTCATGGTAATTATTTAAACTAATTATACGATGGAACTGATAGTAATAGCTTTAATTTACGTTACGTACAGCAGAGTACATCAGGCTACAAGCAACAGTTGTACAGAGGGAGGAGTTAGGGAATAGCGCGTACGAGAATAAAGATTTTGCTCTTACGCCTACCGTAACAGACATTGGCACCTGGGCAAAATGTGTGGCCACTTTTAGATTATTCTCCCTTCTTCTTCCAACTTTTCATTCCGGCTTTCTGACTATACAAAAACTTTCGATACTTATTGCTCTACTGAATGAACTCTTTGGAAATACACTAAAGCAGCTAACGGCTGCAACAGGGCCACGGACCTGTTTATAATAATAAATGCAATTATGTCCAGTGTTTATCCAGTTTTCTTTTAAATTCAAAGCTTCAAATAAAACATAAGTTCGCGGAACAGGAAGGAAGTTGCAATACAGAGAATAGTCCATAAAAGTGTTTTTTCTTTATTCTTATTTTGGGACAATATTAAAAATAATTAAATGACTAATCATTTTTAATAAAAAATAAAGTCTTAATTATAAAATAAGTTCTTAGTATTTAAATGAAGGATATGGTTGCATATATATATTTTTTTTTTTTAATTTCTAACATTTTAAATTTAGAATCCGTCTTAAATGAATCGTGTAATTAATTTCCCCAGAAATCACAACTTCACCCGATTACAGAAAGATTTACTAGCTTGAGTATTCCCTAAGATCTATTTGAGTCAGGCTTTGTTTAGACGGGCAACAGCCCGCTTAGGCGAGATTGCATAAATATTATTTTACATAGTGGTTCAGAAGTATTCTCTCAGTAGAGCGAGCGGAACAGCTGATTAGACGCATCTTTCACGAGCGATGCAGATACAGTTAATCTCTAAGTTCCAGTTTCAGAATATTTCTTTCAAGGGAATGAAGCCATTCATTCACACTGGACACGATATTTTAATAAAATTTTCATTTTTTCAATCTAAAAATAGGATAAAATCAAACGGTACGCTAGCTCAACTCCAACGCCGTAAATCTACCTTAGACAATCACATTCAACTTGTAAGCTAGACATGAGAAAGGAAACATGTGTAAAGCAATATAACACTAGCCCTTGTTTAAATATTGTGGATAAATAAGATATATATAATCTAAAAGGAAGCCAACAGAAGATGGTTTGCAGAAACCAATGAAGACGGATCACAGAAGGTATGATAGTTAAATAAGATATACTTTATTATCTTTAGCTTTAGAGCCTCAGCACCATAGAAGAGGCTTTTTACCTCCAGGATAGGCTTAGAGTTCTTTTGGTGGTTGGCACACCAATTCCTGAGGATGTTAGGAACTCGGTCGACAAATACAACAGGGCAAACGGATATTCACACTGTATAATACATGTTTGTTAGGTGTTAAATGGTAGTTGTTATAACAAAAATTGAATCATCATTCTATTAAAAAAGTACAATATACAAATAAATACATTTATTTTATTACCTTTGTCCTGAGAGGAGGGCAGGATCTGCGCTAACGAGGAATACCCATACCTTGTAGCCGCTGCTGTTCCTACAACAAATAACAAATATTTTATTTCAAATGGAGAGTTTTTGACCATAGAGATTTTAGTAAATGTTTTTCTTTGTTGGGGTTCGATCAAGGTTTATCCAAAATACACAATTTAACTAATGTGTATTTTAATGACAGCCATGAATATGTGATCTAGGTGGCATGATGTCCCCTCTCGTCATTATTCCCTGAAGATGGCTTACAATGGCAGGTAATTAAAAAATATCCTTTTTTTAAGTTGTATTTTTTGAATCAACCTTGACCGAACCCCACCAAATAAAAATTTTAATTTAACCAAAATAATAAAAGACTTATTAAAATTGTATTATTTTAATTAGGAGAAGTCAATGTATAACAGGAATAAACAGAGAGAAATATAATCAGTTTTCTAATCTATACAAATTAAAAATCATTAAAAAAAAAAGAAATGAAATGAATAAATAACGAAATAATAAAAAAGACAGTTACATAAAAATCAGAAGCTGTCAAAACTTTCTAGGAGTGTATCCTGTTTCATATAATTACATTTTATACCTTCTATTATCCGTCTTCATTGGTTTCTGCAAACCATCTTCCATTGGCTAACAGAAAATGGTTTGCAGAAACCAATGAAGATGGATAATAGAAGGTATGGTAGTTTTATATTCATTGGTAGTCATAATAACCCTTTATATTATTTAATTGCATTTAATAATAATAAAAACAAAAATTATTTTACTCATAAAAGAACAACAATTTTAGAAGTAAATAAATATTCAATATCATTCTTTCAAATAATAATGTAATTCACTATTAGGATCCCATAAAATACAGTGGCGTATCTTGAACAGCTGGGGAATTAGGAGGGATATGCAGGATGGATTTCCAAGGTTAACGTAATCCCTGAGGACTTGGGAACACTTGAGATCGAAAAAAACTTTAGTTATAATGAATAATTTTCTAATGTATACCATCCCTTTGTATTCTATTTAACTGTAAATATTTAAATAAACAATAATAGTAATTTACATTAATATATGCTGTAAAGTCTGTTGTAAAAGCTTCACTTCTCCACAAATAAAAAAAAGTCCATTACGAAATCTTCTTCATAAATGAAAAATAGACCATTGCTTAGGAGCTGCGAAAACTAAGGGAATCTCTATGTATCGCAGTAAAATATTTTTAAGGGACCTTCAACTTCATGTAATCCTCTACACATGTCTGGGTCCAATAAATAATAAATATTTCGCTGGCTAAATTGGAAAAAAAAATTTTTTACTCACACATGACATTAAAGGAAATTCCCTACTACTGTTAGCCCGATTTTGCTGAATAACGAACATTTGTTTTGAATTTGAAAGTTCCATACCAATTTTTTTTAAAACTGAAAACAGTGGCCTGCAGTGTTCGAGCTTAGACATTAGTTTAAAAAATAAAATAAAAGCCAATCATGGGAACAACTTTAATAATACCTATTGGCTACACCAGCCCAACTAAATACTCTAAAACAGAAAGCTTTTTCACCTTTAAGTAAATTAAGCTTATTTAAAAGGGTTAATTGATTAATTAAAAATTCAGTGCTAGCACGGATCAGTGAAGATCTGCTGCGACGTTTCAAAAGAAGCATTACATCATAGGACCAACGCGACTAGTTAAATTTACAAATGGAACATTTGCTGAAATATAATTTATTTAAAGATGATTTTAGTTGGGGTTCGGTCGAGGTAGATCCAAAAAAACACAAATAAAAAAATGTATTTTTTTAATGAAGGATTATCTGCCAACGTTTCGGCTTACATTGTAAGCCATCTTCAGGGCTATCATGAAGATGAGAGAGGACGTCCTGTCCTTAAGTTCACATTCATGGAAATGTGAACTTAAGGACAGGACGTCCTCTCTCATCTTCATGATAGCCCTGAAGATGGCTTACAATGTAAGCCGAAACGTTGGCAGATAATCCTTCATTAAAAAAATACATTTTTTTATTTGTGTTTTTTTGGATCTACCTCGACCGAACCCCAACTAAAATCATCTTAGAATAATATCTACGGTCAACAAACTCTCATTTTGAACATATAATTTATTTATTTATAAACATGACAACATTTTATTTGAAGCCCCTCAATTTATTCGAGGAATAGACTAAACGGGGGAAAAAGAAGGGGATATATTTCGAAGGTAGAAAATTACATTCTCTTAATTATATATTATGAGTGCATGCTGTAACCGAGTAATGACAACCACTCAAGAAAATCCCTGCAGGAAATTTCTCAAGTAATTCTGGATTATCTTCCGATGGCACATCAGAATAAATGGTACAGTAAAAGTGAGTAATAGGCTGATAAACATTCATTTTTTAAAACAGATAATATATCTGTCGAAGGTGAGTAAGAAGTTTCATAAGATGAGTTTCAAGCAACCTGGCTCACTCCACTAGGAAAGAGATATGCATCGCAAATATCAAAAAGCCCACAACACAGGAGGTGTGTAGTGTAAGCTGATTTCCCTTACATAAATAAAATTTAAAAAAAGCTCTCATTCTCTATTCAGCCCTGAAGAAGCGATCACATGATGTGCGAAAGCTCGGCAACTATCAACAACTTGACACGGTCCAACCCGGAAAAAGAAAGGGTAAATATAAAAGTAAATGAGAAACTATTAAATGATTAACAATTAAATAATTGTAATTGCTGAAGTAACAATTAAATAATTAAAAAATTTAAATTTTTGTTTTAAATTTAAGGTTGTTTTTTAAACTGGCTGAGAAGGTGTAAGGAGAAGAGATCGCTTACATTAGTTACTTTTATACATTTTTTCTATAAATTTCATTTTCTTAAAAATATTGCAGAGCATAAACGTTAGAAAATTACATGGAAGTCATATTATGTTCAGTAAAGTTCTCCATAACTCAAATAATAACGAAGATATTACGATTATAAATGTTGATTTCTTTTTTAGTTCTCCTACGACTCATCCAATTTTAAGCATAAATTATACATGGTTGAACCCATCCTAACACCAGTCTCTTATTGTAGGAGAATGTATCAATTTTAGGTATATTACCCCGAGGCGCTCTCTAAACTGACGAAACTAGTTAAAATTAAAGTAAAATAAAAATTTTAGAGAGGTAATAAAATCTACTATTTGTACGTAATTAATGTGTTTTTTTCAAGAGTCGATTGAAACGCTAACGTCATCCGGATACCATGGCGGCGAATATAAACGACTTTAGCGCTACCCACCATACAATTAAGTCGCCATTTCCTCAAAATGGCGGTCGGTAATCATACTCTGACACAATGCGATTATGTAATCCCAAGGATGCAAGAAGCCCAGAAAACGAGAGCGCCCTACTGGGAATTTTCAGCACTAAAGCTTATCTCTTCACAGAAATTTCAGAAACTTAAATTTACAAAGGACTCATGTTTACATGCAAATTAAATCTGAGGAATAAATTTTTCACATAAAAACAAAATAAAATACCCAAAGTAATTAAACAGTATTGTAACAAATCACATTTTTACAGCTGTTCCAATTTTTTTATTTAATTTTTTTAAATTAAGGAACATGTACGTAATAGTAAGAATCACTTTTATGATAAGAGTTCGCAAATACGAATAATCTCGCCTAATTTAAAAAATATAATGTAACAATAACTTGTTTAATATATAT
>KZ808453.1:220444-235998 GCA_000696205.2 Oncopeltus fasciatus | reverse complement strand
TATATATATTTAATAGACAGAAAACCGCAATTTTTATTCCTTTACAAAAAAAAAAACAAAAACTGCATATTAGAAAGCCCACTATAGCTTCTCCAGAAATGCTTGAGAAAGCCTTCCACAAAACAAATCCCATTCCCTCCCAAATCGGTATTTTTCAGTAAATTTCTTTAGAGCGTCCCCTAAGCTTGACTCCTGTCAGGCTCGTAATTGCCTTTCCTGGGCTCCACCCTTACTCCAGACTCAAGACTTTCCCCATCTAATTCATGTAATTTGTTATTTACCTTTGGCCCGCAGACATCCCTTCTACATCACCGCTAACTTGCTTGTCAAATGTGAAGGACAATAAAAAAAGGTATTAATTTTTATTGAATAAAACAAATTATGTTACCATAAACACTTATTATAAAAAAAATAGGCATTAGTTTAATTTTTTTCTAATAAATATTAATTAAAAAAAAAAATATATATAGGCGGATCTTCAGGAAAGATAAAATGTTAAAATTATAATATAATGACCTTCATCCTTAGGATTTAAAATAAAAACAACAATAATCAATGTTGTTCATCTTTAATTATTACTTCAACAATTTAAGTATTATTTTTTTAAATATAAAGCAGGAATTACTTATTATTTCGATTAATCACTTTTAGAAATGACCGTCCCCATCGGTTTCCAATAATGAATATTGAGTAAAAACAAATGGTTAAACATTTAAACAAGGAACCTCGAGGATTTTCAGAAATTAAATATAACCTCTATAATGTAAATAATATAATGAATTAAGGAGATTTAAAAATTAATAAATTAATTATGCATTAAAATAAAAGCAGTTATAATACTTTAGTTTCGGGGAACTAAAGGGATGAAGCGTTTGTAAAAAACACAGAAATTCTTTAGAAATAATAAGTAGCAACATGCCATCTCAAAATTATAAAAAATTAGTTTATAACTCACTAACTATATAAGAAAATCTTATTAAGATGTTTGGTTTTGGAGAAATAAACACTAAAAATTGAATTTTCCCCCATTATTATTTTTACTCTGTTGCAAATTACCTTGTTATGGAGGAGAGGATAAATGACGATATGTAGTAAGTAAGAGAACCTACAACAAACACTTAAGGTGCTTAAGGGTCTTATAGTAGATATTTTATTTGTTGGGGTTCGGTCAAGGTAGATCTAAAAAAATACAAATTAAAAAAAATGTGTATTTTTTAATTATCTGCCAACGTTTCGGCTTACATTTCGGAAGCCATCTTCAGGGCTATCATGAAGTCTTTTATTTCTATAGAAAAGCCTGCCAGGGGATGAGATTCAAACCTGGAACTTCAGAACTTAAATAAATTATTATTTATTCACGGTCTTATTAGTCATACAACCACTAATTAAATGAGAATTGATATAAACTTCCTGAAAATTTAGTAATTTATTTAAATGTTTACGTTTTTTACTTTAAATATGTTGGTTATTTAAATTATTAATATTATAAAAACTCAAACAACTTAAATCTACAATTAAGATAAATATATTTATTGAGTATTAAACACTTACCATTCACATGGGCAGGGGGCGGCGCAGGCCAGATCCTCGGAGGTGGCGCAAGCATCCCACCCCACCCCGTCGGACCTAAAATTGAAGAATAAATCTATTTATTGTACATTGTAGTAAAATGGGAAAATGTAAAAAAATGTATCATTATACTAAAAAAAAAAAAAAGAGAAAATATATGTATCAAAAACCTCAAGGCCAAGCTTACATAATCAAAAACAAGTAAGCATGACCGCATTCCCACAGACACACAGAAGTAATAATAGGCCGAAATAATACAATAATTATTCAATGAAAAAAACAAGGATATAAAGATAATATACGAAAAGTGAGGTGTAGATAGATTTTAAAGAATAAGAAAAAATGTGCGTCCCGCAGATGCTGCGTAAACTAAGCGAATCATGTAATCTACAGTAGTCGTGCAATCTTACGCTTATTAATATTAATAGTTACATATTTGTTTGAATTGCATTGCTTTAAACTAATGAATGAGTCAAAAAAAAAAAATTATGTTTTCAGAAAAACCCTTACTCCCAAATTTTAATGTCGTCTAAATTTTATAAATAAATATAGGAAGTTATGGCCTGCAGAGCGCTCACGCACACTACATTATTTTTAAATGGAGAGTTTTTTTTAACAGTAGATATTATTATTAGATGTTTTTTTTTTTGGGGGGGGAGGGGGGGTTCGGTCAAGGTAGATCCAAAAAATACAAGATATTAAAAAATTACTATTTTTTAAAATTTATTGTGAGCCATCTTCAGGGCCATCATGAAAAGGGGAAGGCGAGAGGGAAACGTCGTGTCCCTAAGATCACATTTTCATGGCATATGAAATCACATTTTCATAAAAGCGCTGAAGATGGCTTACAATGTAAGCCGAACATTGGCAGAAAATTATAAAAATAGTAATTTTTTTTAAATTTGCATTTTTTGGATCTACCTTGACGGAACCCCAACAAAAAAAAACAACAACATCTAATTACATTATTTTTATTTCTAGTAGACAGGTTAGAAGGAATTATCGAGAAAAAAAATTGTTTTAAATCCGTCACGAAAAATACCTCGTTCGGAATTCAATAAAAAAGGAATGTAAAATGGCAAGGAGAGTGTAAAGAACTAACGATATGGTTTTTGTTTAATAATTCACTATCTCTTATTCGTACTCACATGTTTTATTTATTTATTTACAGTTAAGTAACAAAACATTATTTTAATGGAGTTTAATTTACGAATTATGCATAAAGTTATTCTTAAGAATAGTCTAATCAATGGTAAAGTCAACAAGAGATCGAATACTATAGCATATTTACGAAACATATATAATAGAAGATTCATTCGAGAACGATATCGATTTCGCTTGGCAACATCGAAAGATACACAGAATTGTAGAACAGTTGCACAAGGAACGGATCCCGAAATTTAGCGCAGGCCAGAGAATAAAATGTCTCCTAGAATAATAGTTCCGACCTACTAAACTCTTCGATCCGGCATCGACGATTGTCGTGGCAGCCGTAGAGTCTTTCAATATTTTACAAATACACTCCTCTTTGAACAGGTGAATAAATAATTCAGTCAGGCTACAATCAAATAGGGCGAGTGAATTAAGTTTTATCAGCAGAGCAAGGTCGTTATCACAACAGAAGGCCTTAAGCGACAAACACTTTAATTTACTAATCACGGTCTTTATTACATTTTGTAGAGTAGAGATAGATTTTGTTATGTCTGCAAGGTAGACTGCATCAAATGAAGCACCAGGTCTAAATCACACCAAATTGGATCGTGTTCATTGCGTAATGGAGATTATCCAATGATAGTCTTACGCTTTTCACATGTTCTACCGTTGGGGGGGGGGGGATAAAATTACATGGCACGCGTCTTAAAGCTGTTACTTAACCACATAAGTAGTTATTTGTCCTCCTTCGATTATGAGGATTGTGTGAATCGCATTATTGTCTAAACGTAACAAGGTCAAATTTCACAAAGGAGACGTTTAAGCCTACAGCCTGCCTAAAGTGGTGGTTGGTTTTTACATACCTGCCGATTTTATTTAAGACGGAGAGAATTTGATGAGCACTTCTTATCTTAGAAATCAAAAGGTAAAAATGAGAAAATGCATACTTGACCAGAAACGAACCTGAAAAGGCTCGTTAATGTTGAGGCTACTACACCCAGAAAACAAACAGGAACTGGAAGAGAAGAAGTGGGGAGAAGGAAGCGGTCATTCTCTCCTAGGCACAATTTTAGATTTTTCCATAATTTCATTCTTTTAAGATATACCATAAAAAAATAAAATTAAATAATTTTTCACACTTATTTAAATTGTTACACAAAGATATTGGTGAAAGTTTGTGCTTTTCTAAGCTCCCATTTACCCTACTACTTAAACCATTCAACTTCATCGATAGTTTGCGGTAAGTAGTTCAAATACAAAATTTAGTTCCTCCAATTTTAAAAGAGAAATCCGCTCAATACTTTGAGTTACAATCCTAAATATCATGCTTAGGATCTTAATTATGTTACTTAAAATTCTGTATTACATAAAAGTTTTCCATTACCCAGTAGTTATAAAGATATTTACGGTATTTGATTATAATCTAAATTTAAATTCCCCTTGCCTATTTTAATTATTCCACCTCATCTTACTGTTTGAAGGAAAAGTTCAAATATGAAATTCATGATAAGCTCCACGTATAAGACACATTTACTGCAATTAGTCAATTAAATGCAACACCCTTTTCACTTAACATACTTTCTCTTATGGTGGTAAGACCCCTTTCCAATTTTAACGACTAAAGAATTCAACAGGTGACAAAATAAAGCTCAATACAAAGATACATATAATACAGAATTATATTTCTCTCCTATCATTACATAAAACTGTAGATAATGCAGAGCGTATAGATGTCAACTTTTGATTGAATATAAATATATGGAGTTGGGGAATTTGATAAAAAATTTGCAGAGCATTTTCACATATATAAAATCAATCACTGATCGATCAATGATTTATGTAGTCAGTTTCTGGACAAGAATCTGAGCCAAGTGCTTTTCGGAAGTCTCTTTCTAAAGGCAGCTTTACAACAACAACGGAGAGTTCTGCATAACAAGAACAATACAAATAATAGGCTTGGAAAGGGGAGGTCCAGTCTTAGGGTGAATGCATCTCAACATCCCAGTCAAGTCACCCTTCCTAGCGATCCAGTCTGACCGTTCATCTTAAACAGTCAGCTTCAATCGCGTCAGTTGGGGACAGCAGAAGAGTCAATGGTTTCGCTAGGTTCGAGGAGCACTTGATAAATGATTCCTTTACAATCCCACTAATCACCTTCCATGTCAACAATCCAAGCTTTGCCACCATTTTGTGAAGCTTCTCTTGGCCTTACTCACAAAAGCACTTTCATAAATTATTGTCACACATAATCTAGTTTTCATCACTCGTAATCAATCGTCTATAAAATAACTCGAATTTAGTTTTAACAGTAATTCAAAACGAGAAGTTTGACGATTCTGCTTAGTTAATTCATGTGAAGCGTATGTACCGAGCTTCATTTGATAACCAGCATTTACATAATTAATGTATTTAATATTAATTAAATGGTAGAAACCTATTCAACGTTGTATATTTAGTCGCCAGATGAAATAAGTCGATATTACGTATTTGTCGAAGAAAATTTAATATTTTTATAACAATTAACATATTTGTTCAGGTATTTATAAAGGACTGTTACGATCTGTTTTTATGTAACATCAAACTTATAGTCAATGTCCAAGAGAATTTCGCTATTGTTGGAGAGTAATTTACCAAAATTCGCAGCTCGAAACATTATAGTACCTGGATGAAGTAGGTAAAATGTAGAAATTATATCAAATGACTCTTTTTTTAGTTTTTTATTTTTGCACAAAATATCAATAACTATTTATACCGCTTATATTTCTAGACCCTTCCCTTTTCATATATAAATAAATATATTCCCCCCCCCCCCCTTCCGGATGGAATAACAAAAACGGCACTTTGCGCTACGGGTTATTCATTCAAATACTTATTTTCAGCCTTATTTGTCTCTGATAAGGTAGAAAGTAATGAAAATATCTGACGATACAAAACTTAAGGTATTTTCAAACATTTTAATAGGTTCGCTAAAAAAAAAAAAAAAATCTTATCAATGAAGAAGAAGAAAAGTAATATATTCTCAGACACCAAAAATATTTGTATTCACTTTAACACTTTGGATTGACCAATCGTATTTGCTTTATCTTCGACGACTTGCAGTGTTAAACTTATTATTTTTCAAGTCAAGTGCCATCAATCATGTAAAAAATCAATACTTCTATTTCAAATTCACCAATGTTGATGAATTTGATAATATAATCTTAAGTAGACAAAATCTACAGTTCTTGCTTTAATTTTCCTCATCAGTATTCTCTATTTCTAATTGACTTGAAAATTATTAAGTTGAACCCTACAAGTCACAGAAGAGTAAAGACTGTTACTAAACGTCCTAAGACAAAAAAAAAAAAAACATTTTAAAGGGCTAGGAATATTGGCTTTTTATTTCACCATTCTTTAAAGACATTTTTAAAAAAATCCCCCTTGGATTGCTTTATAAGTAAATCAGCATAATAACAAAAAATTATTATTTTACACAAGTATTAATTTATTCCAAATACAACAGAACCTAGGTCTATAACAGATAGTACTAGATTCAAAACCTACACAGGGAAACCTTACAGTCTTTGTTCTAAGATGATTTTAGTTGTGGTTCGGTCAAGGTAGATCCAAAAACATAAATTTAAAAAAATATATTTTTTTAATAAAGGATTATCTGCCAACGTTTCGGCTTACATTGTAAGCCATCTTCAGGGCTATCATGAAGATAAGAGAGGACGTCCTGTCCTTAAGTTCACATTCATGGAAATGAATTTTCCATGACTGGGAATTTTTTTAAATTTGTGTTTTTGGATCTACCTTGACCGAACCCCAACTAAAATCATCTTAGAATAATATCTACGGTCAACAAACTCTCCTTTTGAACTTACAGTCTTTAGCTGTCTACTCCAATAACATGTTCACGTAAGCTTCCACAGTCATCAGATGTATGTAGAGTTTTTTTCCGGGTTGGACCGTGTAAAGTTTTTGATGGTTGCCGAGCTTTCGCACATCCTGTGATGGCTTCTTCAGGGCTGAATGGAGAATCCAATCCATTCTCTATTCAGCCCTGAAGAAGCCATCACAGGATGTGCGAAAGCTCGGCAACCATCAAAAACTTTACACGGTCCAACCCGGAAAAAACTTTACATACTCCAATAACATTTCATCCCTCAGAGGAGAGATCTCACAGGATAAGTCAGACTGGCCAATGAGAATATAGGGTTGTGTTCAAGACGTAGTCCGCCCCCTCTCCCGGTACGCTATTTGTGCCGGCACTGACCTTGGCACTCACTAAATTTACCCCGCGTCTCCGCTGGGAATGCGGAGAGACACCCCCGAGTTCCTGGGCCGCGGGGGTCGAGGCATGTCTCGTGGAGGGGGGAATCAGCTGCCTCAGAGGGCAGTGCTCACGTGTGTTAGTAGTTTGTGGTATCAATTTGCTATTAGAAGATTTTCATGCAATTCATATCGGTATCATGAAACTAATTTTTAAAAAAGTTCTTCAATTTTTTACCGAACAGACAGTACACGCAATTATATATACGTATGTATAAACTCACCCACACACAAATAATTTATTGATAAATTACATCCTGCTTATTTCGTATATCATTCGTATAATGTACTGAAAGGCGACAACAGTAATAAATATTTACCAGAATAATTAAAAGGAAAAAATATGCATATATAGTTATTATAAGAACAAGAGCTTTTTTTAATATGCTATCAAAAGGAAAATTCTACACTTATCTAATAAAGGAGCTTTGTTTTTTGGGACTTTTAATCTTATCTTTGAGATTTTTATTTTTCATCTCCAAAAGAAAGACAATGCACCTATATACTTACTGCGTTTTAAAATTTGAGTTCGTTTTTAAGTCTACAATAAAGTAAGAATTTTATAGGCACTTTTTACTACGACATATAACCATATCTGTGCAAATGAATGGTTAATTTATTAAAAACTGTTAATTTACCATTTATAAAAATTAAATTAAAACCGAGATTATTAGATTCTCTAAAATTAAATAATAAGGAGCGAATTCTGCTGTTTTAAAGTAACCAATAAAAGTATTTCATTCAATTTTGTAGAAACAAATGTCAAAAAATTTTATAAGGAATAAAAACTGTTAAACTTCGCTCGGTGAAATTGATGTTTATTTATTTAAGCTGAGCGCTTTCGAGACTCAATGTATCATCCTCAGAGCCAAGGAATCTTTCAGACGAGAGTCTAGTCCATTACGTCAGTCCATTACAAGATTTTCGTCTATCAGAGCCAATCTGAGGATAGGAAATTGAGTCTCGAAAGCGCTCAGCTTTAATAAAAAAAAATGTCATTATCATGAGCAAAATTTAACACTTTTTTATTCCTTATAATTGTATAGCTTCGCCCCAGTATATTAAAAAATCAAAAATCAATCATTTTTTATTGGAAATTATTAACTTTTTAACGATGACAATTATCATATTTCAAAATGTTTTAAATTTAAATATTATAAAATAAAATTGGAGAAATAATATTGAGGATTTTCAATGTATACTTATTCTAACAAAGGAAAGTAAATTTTTTTTTTTTAAACTGACAAAAAAAAATAAGTAAAGAATACTTTTATTTGTTCGAGTATGCCGTTCACTTAAAAATTTAATTCGGTATGTTCGAGCTTCATTCCGCAAGCCTTGGATGCAAAAGTCTGTCACGCCGGAGTAGCGTAAAGTAAGCAGATTTCCCAGGTTTCATTCAAGATGGACGCATATAAGAGTAATGGAGGAATTTTGATCTTATAATGAGCCTGGCCGGAAGGGGAAAATGTGAAATAAATTAGAAAACCACAGACCACTTTAAACCTATTTTGATCAATAAAGCTTTTCTCAACTCAAATAAGAAGGAAAATATCTGGACTATAAATTTTGGCCTTTTTAAATTTCTGTTTCAGAGAATATTAGCATTCAGTGAGAAGTCATTTTCAATAAAATAAATCTGACTTGAATACTGTATGACTATATATGACTATATAGTTATTGTTCTAACTCTCCTAAATCTAATGTTGTAACATTAATTTTTCATTTTAATAAATAGTTCTGCATTAAGGATGAAATATCCATGGTTCTTCAAGTCAATCTGCAATGAAACACGGGAAGTCTGCTACTCAGTTTACAAAGCTACGGACTTTCGCGATTCACAAGACGAAGAAGAGCACACAAACAATTAAGAATCTTTGCTGAGTTAAGATATGTTGTATGTCCTTAAAGTGCGACCGACATAGACTTCGCCCCCACTCGAGGAAAACAAACCACACCACCCCGAGGCGGGCTTATTGATGTCAGCTATTTAAAAGGAAACAGTTCAAGAGTACGCAGAGCAGTCTTTAAACTCTCCAAGTTTTTCTTCCTCCTCCTGAAGGCTGAAGTTCCCAACTTTGTTTTCATGCGAAAGTGAGGTCTTTAGAAACTGAGAGCGAGAACTCTCACTGCCCAACTTCCCGAAGAGAACTCTCACACGGAGCTTTGTGACAGGCGAATCGATGCAACAATAACAAATTTCGTACATTATCTAGATTATTTCAGCAGGAAAAGCTGGGGCAGAATTCATTTTCTTTAGTCTGTAAACATTAGCACTTCAAATCCACAAGTAATCAACACACCAAACTTAAGACCTGAGCCAATTAGTTATATTACTTTAACAGAACTTCTGAAATAATCATAGTTAATGGAAAGAAAAGATTTTTACTCAACCGGGAATCGAACCCAGGTCTCCTACTTTCCGTGCAGGTATGCTGACCACTAAACCACCGAGGTAGGCTAGATAATCTCTCCAACTCCCCGCACTTTACTCCGAGTCTAAACCCCCAAGTAAGACGAATATATCGGACAAATTAAAATCAGTAACTCTATTACTACTATCCTGTCTCTATTCTCTAACTTTGTAAATATCATATTCAAGTATAATGAGGAAATGATGATGATTATCTCGATAATTTTCATCTTAAAATGGAATACTCGGAGAAAAAATAACTGTTTTATTAGATATTTTTTGTTCGGGTCCGGTCAAGTTTGATTTTAAAAAATACAAAATTTAAAAAAATGAGTACTTTTTAAATTATCTGCCAACATTTCGGCTTACATTGTAAACCATCTCCAGGGCTATCATGAAGGCGAGAGGAGACGTTGTGTTAGCAGCACCCCATTTTCATGACACCAAGATCTCAGGTTGAAGATTTTCAAGGTAGGTTATGACAATGGGATCCAGGTGATATGACGTCCCCTCTCGCCTTCGTGATAGCCCTGAAGATGGCTTACAATGTAAACCGAAACGTTAGAAGATAATTAAAAAAATACACTTTTTTTCTTTTTTTTTTTTAATTTTTTTTTTTTTGGATCTATCTTGACTGAACCCCAACAAAAGAAAATCTAAGAATAATATCTACAGTAAAAAAAAAAACTCTCTACTTTAAAAAAAAAAACTGTTTAACGCCGAAAAACCTTAATGTAAAGCAAGATATGTGCAGTTGGTGGTAATGTAATGTATTTTGGCGTAGCTAGTGACCTGAAAATCCCATCAAGTGAGGACTATCCGAGGCGAAGTTTGCTTCTTCCACTGCCGTAACCCCCTCATCGATTTCCCGCCCTCTACATCTTGACACTGGTCAAGCAGAGCGGAGGCAAGGTGTATATGGTATACACCAGCGATGGTATACCACTCGACGAGCGGTGAACCCTCTGGTTGGGGTCCTATCTGTAAGAGAATTGTGAGAATGTCAGCCAAAGTTGGAAGACGGGAAAGAAGGTCTATCGCCAACTAATTTAGGCTACTATCCCTTTGATTTATGCCAACTTTAACTCGCTCCATTTGTTGGCAAAAATGGTAAAAACTATATTTTATTTACGTGTAAATCCCCATTGTATTACCGTACCACACGTATATAAATGGAAAATATGCAAATATGCAAATTTTCTGAATATTTTTTTATATTTAAATACTTTGATTTTAAATAAATGGGGCGCATGTAAAAATTATTTTAGTTTGTATTTGGTGGCAAAATATAAGTAATTGTAATGACTATTAAATCATTGCTAACCAATGCTTGACAAACACTTGACATTATATGGACTTACTATTCGAGAAGGAATCACAGAACTGAAGAGTTCTCAAACCAATGATAAGTATATAGCTGTAACTGTTGGGACTAGAATAATTCCCATATATTTAATCTACTGATATGTTTATAATCATAAAGCTAGGAGGTTTTTAACTCAAAATTTCTTCTTCAATTTTGAGGTTCTTGAAACAATCCATTGTTATTTCATGTGGAGGAATCAGATCCGAAAAATTAATTTCTTAACTAGTATAATATATTTATTTCCGTCTAAATGCCACTTTGAAGCCATACAAACACACTTTAAAGCTTATGTTGCATAAAAAAGTTTGCCTATTCGAATAAATTTAAAAAATGATTAATTAATTTTCATTATTTGGACATTATTATTACAAGATATAGTACATTACATTATATTACATTTACTTACAGTAGTTATAAGTATTGATAAATAAACACAACAACCAAAACTGGAATAGGATTTTATAATTTAAAAATAATAACCNAAAAAAAATAATATCTTTAAAATTAATAAAATATTTACAGGTGATCAAGTTACTATCAGTCTATAATCAATTAATAAAAACTTTAGATAAATGCTGACTACTAAATAAGAAGGCTAGGTTTAATCAAGTTTTGATAATTCTCATTTAAGGAAAAAAATTAAGGAGGGCAGTACGCATTAAATACGCCTCGACATATTTTTCTTCAACTTGTTGATTATAAACAAGAAAATAGGTCTGCTTTTGTTGGATGAACATAAACCATTTTATGAAAATTATGGACCAAAGGAGGATGTTATCTTAAAAATGTGTTTGAGAAAAGGATTAAAGAGCAAACAAGCAACATTGTTTTAAAATGGAAAAAAAAACTCGCAAAATGCTTATGTAATGCTGTATTGCATGCAAAATAAAAAACAAAGAAATAAATATTTTTTTAATAATGTAAGAGTAAAACTCATTTTAATATTTAACTTTCAGACTTCGAAAACCCTACGAATATTTAGGGGTAGAACACCAGAACCCGAAGTATATTACATTTACAGTAATACCTAATATTTTATTTGAAGAATGAATTCTTTGTTCATAATTTAAATCAACCCGGTTCGATACAATTTTAAAAATTTCAATATCAAGATACTACTTACATACTTCGAAAGAAGTACAAAACTCCTGGCTAGACTTGACAAGAATTGAAGTTTGCCGTGCAACAGTTGTCCGAACGGAGTGAAATATCTTAACGCAGCGCAACTGTGAGTTATTTATTATGCCAATTTCTAATTTTAGGAATTTAGAATTTCCAATCACCTATAGAATTTGATTCAAATAAGCCTGCAGATAATAAGTTTATTGAAATTTATCAAACTTTAAATTTGAAAAATGCTACCTTTAAAATATTAGGACATTTTAAAAATTCTAATAGAAGTATTGTAAGAATTTTGTTTTACAGAAACCAATAATCAATAATGTACTAATTCAAAATATACAATTAAATTTTATTTTAAACAATAGGGAGGAACGACAATGTTGAAACTATCATCCATTTCATTAAGACAATAACACGTTGACGAACTTTAGATTGCTTTGTTTTTTATCATCAAGAGATCTGTCTTTCTTGCTCAAAATTTATTTTCAAAGAGAGAGGATCGGAGGAGACAAGGGTCTATATAAAAACACATCCACGCCCTCGCACACACCCATATATCTTAACTACGATTATAATGGTCATCAACAGTTAGGTTAAAGGCATCTTCAATTCTCCTAATTCCGTAATAATGGTAGATACTGAGTTCCATTTAGTTGAATTGAAATACGTCCTCTAAAACTATGGGAAAATACAATATGTGTAAAAAAAAATTTGAATTTAAAGTAATCTCATTTCCTAATGGTGCACTTTGCCCTATAAGAAATTATATAACCCGCCATTTTTTGAATTTCAGTCAGAGTGAAAGTAATATCGATTGGAAGAAATTCATCTTGTAGAATCTTAATAGTGTCTTACGATAATGAAAATCACCGGAATTGCTACGATCCCCTTCGCCATACGACGGAGCCTTGTGGTGCATAAGCTAAAATGCTATTGTCATCATTAGCTCCAACGTACCTATTGGATTTTGTATCCAAAGTAATTCTCAAAGATGATTTTAGTTGGGGTTCGGTCGAGGTAGATCCAAAAAAAAAAAAACACAAATTAAAAAAATGTATTTTTTTTAAATAAAGGATTATCTGCCAACGTTTCGGCTCATGACTCAGTCATGGAAATGTGAACTTAGGGACAGGACGTCCTTTCTCATCTTCATGATAGCCCTGAAGATGGCTTACAATGTAAGCCGAAACGTTGGCTTTATTTTTAAAAAATACATTTTTTTAATTTGTGTTTTTTTTTTTTTTTTTTGGATCTACCTCGACCGAACCCCAAATAAAATCATCTTTTAAGATTATTTAAGATTATTATTATTATTCTAATAAAATCTACGGTCAACAAACTCTCCTTTTGTAATTCTCAAAGATGTGCATAGCCCTATCTCTTGATATGTCACATCTAGCTCTTCTGAGATTATTTGGTTTAAAGACTTCCAAGACATTTTACTGTAATCTCGATCTTTCCCTCTTTCGCTGGCTAATGCCGGACCAACTCTATTCGACACCGAGCAAGGCTTCATCAACAAATCGCTAGCAGAGAAGTTAATTAACTCTCCACACAATTTCCAAGCCTTACATTCAAATTTGGAAATAATTGCCGCTGAGGGGTATGGAGGACAAGGCTGACTTAACAAATATGAAGTAATACCCACTACCCACTCCCGTCGCAACATCCCTCCCCTCCACCACAAAAAAAAAAATATAAGGCCTTCCTTGGACATTCTCTTACCACCCAGTCAATCTTTTCCGAAAGTAAATACAACCTCTACTTCCGAACATTGTCCCAAAAATAAGCCTTTTATAAACAATTAGTGAGAGGGAATAGAATATATAGCTCTCGCTAGGTAGAGGGAGTTGAATAAGACAACTAACACGTCCTGGTAGTATAACTGGCAAGTACACCGGCCCGGATAGCAGGAGATCCAGGTTCGATTCCTGGCTGGGACAGATAGTTTTTTATATTCTATTCCCTCTCATTAATTGTTTGAAATTTACGTGGGATAAAATACCACAACCAAATTAAATATTTATAAGCCTTTTATGTTTTAAAAGTGAAGTATGACATTACAAGATATCTGACATGGCTTCACTCCATCCTCAGACAACAGTGGTCTGCTTTGAGCGAGGCCCTGTTAACTTATTCTGGAAGGCCAGAATAATTAAATACCACTAAATAATTAAGCCATCGCCCACAAAACGCAAACGGTATATTTTCTTAATTCTCCCTGGTGGTTGTAATCAACCAAGACACATGTAGAACTACATTGTTTAAGCCTCGTCATTTCTGCATTCTTCTAATGGCCAGCATGTCAAATTATAACGGTTTCTTCAATAATTATAACAGGCTCTAGGATGTCAAACAATTATTCTTGCTATCGCGATACACTACATGAATAATTGAAAATATTGCCCATTAAATATCTTTGTATGAGCGTTAAATCGCTGTTCATTACTTTAATTACAGAAGCATAAAAAAAAAAAAAATAGATATTTTAGTTTCATTAGAAATTTTATTGTTCATTAATGACGGAGGTCATTGGTGCCATCAAATGAAAAATAAGTAATTTTTTCAGCCACCGTATTCAATTATTCTTATAGTCGTAAAATTGAATTATACAGATGTTTCGAGCGAAGTAGGTTTATGCGACGAAGGATTTGACGGGGAGAGGGTGGGGTGACGGAATGATGCGCTCAACCGAAGCGGATCGGGCATGCAAGGGGCTTCAACAAAAGAAATTTAATAGAGGGCTCACTGTACCACAAGCGGTGTGTGGGGACTTCGTAACAATGAAGCATATGGAATCCTCTGCTCAAGAGACACTGAGGAATTCACAATCCAAGGATAAATATTACAGGAAACAAGTGACACAGGAATTAAGTGGTTGGAGTGAGGAGAAGGCTGCGAGAATGGCTTTGAGAAAAAACTTCAGCTCACATGGAGGACTGAAACTTTAGAATGCAAAATATGCACTTGCGAGGAACCAGTGGAAAGGAAATCAATAGATAATAATAATAATAAATGTCTGTACCGCAGGAGCTGCGGAATCTAAGCAAATTTCACACCTTTTATCGAATATCGATGCAGAAATAGTATATAACGAATTAATTCAAAGGGGATAATAAAATGATCAATAAGCATCACCTGGCTAGCCAAGAACGAAGAGTGGAGGGAGCGCTTACCTATCTCAGTAAAACCCCCAAATTTTTTCTTCCACGGCGTTTTTCATTCTCATCATTTCATACAATACCGCATTTGGTATCATTCTTTAAAAAGCTACATATGTGATGTGTGTAACATTTTGAACGCACTGTATTTTCAGCTTCTCTGAAGTGAGACCTACAGAAATTTTATATAAGTCGCTTCAAACGTTAAGATTTGGTAAAAAGATAATTGCAAGCTCATATGTGCTTCATATAAGCTTTACCTGATTGTTAAGCGGCTGAAGATACATCATGGAATCCGTTTGAATAGTTCACACTTTCACCTACCTCTCGGCACTTCGACAAGGACATTTACACATACCTCGACATAGAATAGAAAAATTTTCTTCAACATTTCTTTTATTATTGTCTACAGAAATTAATAACAAATATATAAATTCTATTAAAAAATATATTTTAA
>KZ808453.1:192856-220422 GCA_000696205.2 Oncopeltus fasciatus | reverse complement strand
TAAAAAATATATTTTAAAAATATAAAATAATTTTAGAAAATTGGTAACTAAATATAACAATAAAAAAACACTAACAATAATACATACTATAAATTTCTATTCAATTTTGAATAAATATCAAAACGGTAGAAAAGTGTAATCATTTACAAGTTATAGCTATTTTAAAAACTTTAAATTTAAATTCAAGCCTTTAGTATCGTCAGAGCTTACGTATATTTCATTTGATTATTTTAGGAAAATAAATGAAAAAAACTTAAAATTAGTAAAATCTAATATTTTTGTCTATAACAGTTTTGGGAAAGATATGATGAATAAATTTTCTAGACTTATATTTGTTGTATGGGTGTAATGATATTCAATTACAGTAGGTTTTCCATGAAAGTCGCCCAATCTTCTCTTTAAAATAGTATACGACCCAAAAATATAAGAAAAAGTTGACCTGCTGAAAATCATGAAATGAAACTATTTTAATTAATTTGTCCAACTACTAAATATTCTGATTGATGATGAAAATAACTAGTCTGTATTGAGTTGAGGAAATTTAAGTATAGGAAGAATATTTTTAGTTTATTAAAAAAAAAACTGGTCATTTTTTTAAAAAAACATTGTAAAAGGGTTAGTCCTGTCTATGTAAGATATTGAGCTAGATAAGTAAGGCCGCTAAATGCAGGCTGCCGTCTCCAATAAGAGAATATCCTTCAATTACTCCATGAACAATTTACTATGAATTATTTGTACTAAAAAAAAAAAAAAAAAATTAATAGCTGAAATGTACTTACAAGATTGTAAAACGCAACTTCTAATTTTATATTTGAATTTAAGCTATGGGGGAAACAAATCTCACTAGATGAAACTCTCAAAAGATAATAATGAAAATAATTCAAAAAACATATTTAAAAATGCAATACCTAATAAAAACTAACGTGCTTCAAGTACAGTGTCGCCAACACCAAAATAATTATTAAGAGTCGAAATATTCAGTTCACAAGCAAATATTAGATGAAGGAAATAACCTTCAATATTTTACTAATGAGTAGCAATGCTAAGTAATAATTATGTGCACGAAAATGAAGAAAGAGTATGACTCAGTAATTAGTAGGATTTCTTCTTTAAAGGCATATATCATCCTAAAACCATACTAGGTGGTAACCACTGGAATACTCGTTCTCCCTACACCCTATAGTTTCTAAAATCATATGTGAAACCAAGAGAGCAAATGACAATAAAATTAACGAAATCATGAACACTGAAATTCCAAAAATTGAGACATTATAATAATTATAAACAATTAATGCGAGAGAATAGAATAGATAATATATCTGTCCCAACCAGGACTCAAACCTGGATCTCCTGCTTTCCGGGCCGGTATGCTTCCATTACACCACCGTTACGAGCTAGATAACTTAAACTTAAATTCCCAACACACTGACGAGAGACTAACCCACAAGAAAAACGAACACATCGTCTTATGTTCAAAGGAGCTGACATTGTCTAGCTATTTATCGACTCTCGTTATTTACTTTTTATTTTCATTTATAAATATTAATTTAGTAGTGGTTTATTATCCCATGTGAAGACGTGGCTGGACAGATAGATTTTTTATTCTATTCCCTTGCATTAATTGTTAAGAATTTATATTGAGTCTATCTATGAGTTAACCAATTCATATATAATATATAATACATATAATGTGTGTGTTGAGTGTGAACAATAGGAACTTTTATTCATCCATCTGGAACCTGGGCAGATTTCCACCCCGTCTGGCTTCGGTCCCAAACCACAAGAGCGACATTTGGAACTAAGAAAAATTTATAAACCCATTTCCGAATTTGACTCCATATTTTAAGAATAAAACTATATATATNCAAGCACGTAAATAAGTACACTGACACACACGAATGTTTTCGACTTTCACTGGGTATAATAGATAAAAATGCAATTAATTAATTGATAACTGTTCTATATATATATACATCCTTTAGACTAATTACTTAATACGTTAATTCTAATTACTAATGGTAATTTTTTTAATAAAAAAACATTATTACATTTCCCTGATAAATCCTTTGGTTATTGTATAGTGCGTGAGTGTATTGATATTACTAAACCGTCAAATTACAATATGATTTATCAAGGGAATGTAATAACGATTTTTTATTTAAAAAATTACCATTATTAATTAGAATGAACACACTAAAAATTAGTCTAAAGTTACAAATGCGTCGTAAAAATCGGTGCAGGTATGTTTACCATGTGCATTTCCTTGATTAATCAAAAAGGTCTCCAAAAGTAGACAAAGGTGTAATATTGCCGTAAATAAATAAAGCCATTTTAAAAGATTCATGAAAGGGAATAGAATAAAAAAATCAATCTGACCCAGCCAGGAATATAGATAAATATTCCTGGCTGGGTCAGATAGATTTTTTTATTCTATTCCCTCTCATGAATTGTTTAAAATTTACGTGGGATAAAAAACCACAACCAAATAAAATATTTATAAAGCCATTTTAACTTAGCCGAAGTCAACATTTCAATAATCGCTTGAAGACGAAGATAAGAAGCGTTCATTTAAATGAAAAAAATAGAAATACATTTATACAATTTGTGGGTAATATCAGTTAGGTTGAGCGGAATATCAAGAGAGGGGTCTAAAACTAGATGGAACTGCCAGTGGAGCACGATCCGCGGGAAGGTATTATTTCCTGCAAATATTTCGGGGAGGAAAAACAGAACGGCGGGAGAGATAGCCGGCGGCGGGAAGTCCCCCAATATCGGCAGGCCGGATCTGGGAGCACACAAGGCCGATATGCATCGCTAATAGCAGCGACTGCTAATCAAGCGGACAGCAAGTTTTCTTACAACACCGGGTCGGCGTTACGCAACAGCTTCCCTCACAAGCTAAAGCTAAACGCCAATTGCGTAAGGTGACCCTCCGTATAAGTCCAGACAAATATCTTTGAGAGAGCGAGAGAGAGAGAGAAAGAAGATTACACGCACACATACAAACCGTTAAACTGAAACATATATAAATGCGTCGACTGAATCTGCGAATTGTCTCTAGGAAATCTTATTACAAATAAACTTTAAATTATGAAAATACTTTTGATGATACTCAATCATTAGAACAATTTTTAGTACAAGGGAACAGAACAGTGACTCTCAACACTAGTGCGGGGAATTTAATAACTTACCAGATTTGTCTCGGTAGCTTAAATGGAAAATGCATCGGCCCGGATAGAAGGAGATCCAGGTTCGAGTCCAAGCTGGGACAAGGGTTCCCTTGCACTAAAAATTGTTAAAATTTACGTGGGATTAAATACCACAAAAAAATAATATTTACTTAATCATTAGATTAGTAAAAATCTCGACGGGAAACGAATTAAAGTTGTTTATCTCCTCCTAAGAATTCAACTATGGAGAGGAGTTCATATTTATGAACCATTCCTGTATAATAAGGTTAAAGAAGGTTTTAGATAATAAAACTAGGGATAAATAGCTGTTTATAAATTGTGGCATATCCTTAAAAAAATAGAACATATATTACCGTTTATTTCATAAGTATAATATCTTAAAATGAAAATATGCACACAGAAGGAAGCGATGACGCGTGCGCACAGACGTACACACGCATGCGTAAACGCAAAAATCACTGGGGACTTGGTCCTTAAGATCATCAATATAGAACATACATTTTGTTGGTTATTATTCAATAAATATAACATATTCTATTGAAGCTCATACGGTATATGCAGAGAGACAGGCGATGAAGCGAGCACGTGAAACACATCATACAGGGATCCGCGCACGCATATCCGAGACATACAGACATCACTGGGAGCGGGAGCTTGAATATACAACACATATATTATATTAGCTATATGCTAGTATATGCAAATAAAATTATATGCACGCAGAAGCTCGCGATGAAGAAAGCGGAGCACGCAAGCGCATGCGCACACCCAAAACACAAACATGACTGAGACTGAGGTCAGATATAGAACAGCGCCATTATCTCAGTCATCAAACATTAGCCATTACAAAAGTGACTAGTTAACTACCAACATATATTCTGAATATAATTCAGCCCTTTTTAATGGAAGAGAGCTCTTTTTCACTTCGTAATTAATTTATTAATACAACATAAGCAATTCTAAAATAAAATTCCTAAGAAAATTTTTATTTTATTTTTTTTTGAAGTGTATTATCCGACGTAAATTGCCCGAATAGCAGGAGATCCAGGTTCGAGCCCTGGCTGGGACAGTTTGATTTTTTATTCTATTCCCTAGCATTTAATCGTTTAAAATTAGTAAGTTTTTAAGATAACTAGTAGAATAGAACAACTTAAGATGTTTTAGATATCTTACAGCGGTGACATTAAGGATTTTCTATATAGATACTCTTATTATCCCCACCAAGTAATAAGCAAACTTCAAATACATGATGACAAAAGAGCTAATAAAAATAGGGGCATTAGAGTGGAGGCAAACATACCATATATATATATATACATATATATATACAACACACACACGATCCGTCCATCCTCTGGCCCATGAACGCAAGATTCTACTTCTCACGCAAGCACGTAAATAAGTACACTGACACACACGAATGTTTTCGACTTTCACTGGGTATAATAGATAAAAATGCAATTAATTAATTGATAACTGTTCACTTATCCCTCTAGAACCCTCCAAATCTGCATTACTGGTCGGTATTTTTATTATTTATTAATTCATATAAAACCTATTCGTTTTTATTTAAAAGCTAATTTATATACATACATACATATATATATATGGTCCCAAACCACAAGAGCGACATTTGGANAAATATATATATATATATATATATATCATAATTGCGTAGGAGAGAGAGAGAGAGAGAGAGAGAGAGCTGATCACTCCAGGATATCAAGTTTACGTCATTAACTCAAATAAGATACGAAAAACATACTATGATGGACTCAGATTCATTATTAACAGTAACGCCCTAATTGTTTTATAACAATGGTTCCCTTTCATAAAGATAACACTAATAGAACATTTACTGAGTCATCAGTCAGATGAAAAATAAGCATAAATTTATTTCCTTTTTTATATATTTAATTCCATACTGAAATAAAATAAATATCTTAATATAGTTCAATAAAAATGTTATTTATTTTTAGATTTGACCAATTCATATGTAATGGATATTTGCTAAAGCTATTAAGACTAATTTCCAAAAACGCAATTTTATTTATTCATTTATTTTATTTTTTTATTTTTTTTTTTTTTAGTAGAGGGGGCAAAGAGATCACAAAACAGACACATTCAGTCATGGAAATGTGAACTTAGGGACAGGACGTCCTCTCTCGTCTTCATGATAGGCTGCCCTGAAGATGGCTTACAATGTAAGCTGAAACGTCGGCAGATAATTTTATTTTTAAATACAATTTTTTTTTTTAAATTTGTATTTTTTTTTTGTATCTACCCTGACCGAACCCCAACTAAAATCATCTACTAAATCACCCGATAGTTTTACGTCACTCAACGAGTTGATATGAGAGTAAGAAAGGCAACATGTCCCTCACCTCCATATAAAACTGGCTGGCCACGTCGAGTTCAGCCTCTCCTGAAACGGAAATACATCCATGAATGGACGCCGATTGCCTGTGCCCTTTAAATCTCATTATTGGATTCAGCTCCCTTTAAAACGCAAACCAACACATTTTAAGAGGGAAGAGATAATTTTAGGTTTTTATTTCGGAAAACAATAATAAAAAAAATATATATATTGCTAAAAATTCTGTAAAGGTTTATAATTCAGAGTAACTGTGATTTTTATTTTATTCATCAAATCATTTTTTCAAGAATTAATATTCAATGTGAGTTGATATTATTAAAGCGAATCACAAAATCATGCTTTTCACTTTGGTACCATGATGTGACTTATGAAATTTTTTTTTAAAAGTATTTCCGTCGATCCTACTTAAAATAAACTAAAAATATAATCTTGAACATTATACATATAAGAAGCACGGTTATATTTTTAATATAGAAGTACTGGACTCCTGAGTCAAATGTCCCAGGCTAAATGCTCACTAATGCTGATTAATTTTTTTTTTTTTCAGTGCTTTTGTTTGTACAATATATTATACACGTAATAACTTTGTTATAATTATTGTTACGAAGAGGTTTACATTTAAGATGAACATAGATGAAATAAGTGTAGAATTTAATAAAAAAATAACAAGGAAATGTGAACTTAGGGACAGGACGTGCTCTCTCATTTTCATGATAGCCCTGAAGATGTCTTACAATGTAAGCGAAACGTTTGCAGATAATCCTTTATTAAAAAATACATTTTTTTTTTAAATTTGTGTTTTTTGGATCTACCTTGACCCAACCCCAACTAAAATCATCTAAGAAGTGTAATTTAATTTTCAAAAATTCATGTTCTTTAACGAAAAATTCTTATTAAGGTTGATATTTTCGATTTTAACTACGAAGGCTTAAGGCAGGGCTTCCTCCTCTTCCCCTCCAGAATATTCCAGATCCAGCCTTAGTGATCTTACATTTCTCACTCCGTCTGTCAGACATTATAAATAATACATTGTCATTCACCTTATAGGAGGGGATGTGAAAAAAAGCTAATTCAAAGCAGAATTTTTAATAAGTCATTTGCACAGCAGATATATCACAGAATATTATGAATTATCATATGTTTCTTAAAATCATACTTCGAAAAAAACGGTGGTTCGTTAATCGTATCTAGACAGTCGCATCGAAAGAATTCTTGTAACTTCAACTTGTTATCTGAACATACGATATCATAAGGAAGCTTCCTTTCTTATCACTAATCATCCGGGTCACAGTTTAGAGGACATATATCATGCCTTTATTAATAAAAATAACATTAAAACTACAATTTCAGCTTAAATAATATCAATATAAGCTATTGATAATCCTTTAAAACATAATAATCATAAAATTTCAAAGGCAGCAGATTAACATTGGAGTTCAGGAAACCACATTATAGGCTATACACAATAGGCTATATTCAAAAATAGAAATCAGTAATAAATGATGGGCATAAAATGATTATGAAATAAAATATAAATGAACTTTAACTCTAAGAGAGAAAAAAATTTCATAAATGGCAATAGTTTTTTATCACTAACCATAAATTATTAAAAATAAAATATTTATTGGTTTTAATAACAAATAAGGGACATAAATCCATTTTCTTACTGACTGGGGTCACCAACATGTTTTAATTTACAAGTAGTAAAATAAACAATATTGATTTCTTTATTTTAATTTCTTCACAAGAAGTGTTCAACAAAAAAAAAAATTTACTCTATAACTGGAAGGAATTTACATACAAAAACTGAAATTTAAGTTAGTTTTGGCATATTCTTTATTAGGAAATTAAGTCAGTCCCGTTTTTACTTACCTTCTTTTTATTTATTTATTTTTATTTTTTTTTTATCTCTCATAAAAAGAGGTTTTGGGGAGAAGGGTTATCCATTAGATGTTTAGTCTATACGGTATAATCCACATACATCGCACCTTAGCACCCATGGTATTGGCAAGAATTTTATTTCTCGAAAAAAGATTGTACAGATGATGAATTATTATGATATTCCCTGAAGAAACTCAGATAATATATTTTACAAATCATTTGGATAAATATTATTTAATCTTTATAACAATAATTTAATACTCTATACATTAAAAACCCATAATTTAAATTTATTCAAAACTCAAAAAACTAAGGATCCCAGTGTAAAGGGCATTAATTTATTGTTTAAAAAATTCAATGATATTTATCCAATTGTTTTATAGAATTTATATTAAGAGTTTCTTCAAGAAGTATAACGATAAATTTATCATTAACAATTTATAGTCATTTATTCTTAAAATTGATATTTGGGTCTCGCTAAAACTGCAAACACACACACAAATTTGTTTTGAACTTTAACTGGGTTTAATAGATGAAAATAATCAATTAATTTAATTGATAATAGCCTACTAATCCTTTTAGAGAGAGAGAGAGAGAGAGAGAGAGAGAGAGAGAGAGAGAGAGAGAGAGAGAGAGAGAGAGACTGGGAGTGAGTAGGGGGAGAAGAGAGAGCGGGTAGGAGAGGAATAATGCATTCATTTATATTTGTTTGCTGTCAATGTCGCCAAGTAGACTGGCAGCTGTGATAATACGACAGAGGTGGCATTCCACTAGAATGAGATAAATATTGAGCAGACTGTTTGCAAAGAACAGTACTGTTTATGAAGAAAATTATTCCAAGGTGAGAAAAGAAAAAAAAAATTCAGTTCAAGCCAGACTGTTGGCTACGTTTACAACATGGGGAAATCTACATTAATACTGTTATCTGTTAAGGGAATGTAAGATAATTATATTAAAATGAATGCAAAGGACCCACACTCCAGCCTTGCTCTAATTATTAAAGACACCAAAAAAGAAAAAAATTAAAAAATCATTGGTCAAACATTAGTAACATTTAAAGTTATGTTAGCCATTTTTTTCAAGTTACAAAATTAGAGAAAACAGGTAGAAAATATTATATGCCTTTTCATTTTAGGAGATTTGCCGCAAGGAAATCAAGCTATTAAAATTGGTACAATAAAACTACTTTTGAAAATTTCAACGGACGCAGGAAGGAAAACGAAAAGTAAGATCAGTTCCAAATTTGTGTGAGTGCATGAGAAAGTGTCCGAATGTTCTTTTGAGTTCACAGTTTAAAAGTGATAAAATTTGCAATTTAAACTTTATAAAAAAAAATTTTATATAAACAATGGAATGATTTGCTATACTCCAGCTTACCAGCCGATCTAGTGCTAACTGCAGTTACCTTTTATTACCATAACCCTAATGCTCTTTGTTCTCTCAAAGAGCTTGCACATTATATTGCCTCAATTACTCTTATTTATATACATTATTAACGGAAAACATGTTAAACATAATTATAAAACGCGACTATTAGGTTTATTTGCCATGATTTTTAATAATAAGTAACAACCTTAGATCAAAATTTAATTTTTTTTTTAAGAGATGCTACTCACGTTAATCGTATCTAATTTACAAAAATAAAAGTTAAACTTTAATAAATAATAAAAATTATAAACAATAGTAACAATAATTAAGAGATGAAACAAAGTTAATAAACAGTCATACCTTCTATTCTCCGTCTTCATTGGTTTCTGCAAACCATCTTCTGTTGCCGAGCGCTTTCGGACATTGTCCATTTACTGCCCAGCGCAGCCAACAGAAGATGGTTTGCAGAAACCAATGAAGACGTATAATAGAAGGTATGATAGTTCTATATTCATTGGAGGTGGAAATAACCTTTTAGATTATTTACTTAATAAACAGTAACAAGAATTTAGAAATACAATATAACCTAAATAAACATTTTCTGTACTTGGATCTTAGTTTTCAAGATATACGCTTCTGGAGTTAAAAAATATTAAGGTGGGCTTCTGTTAACTAAAAAATTAAGTCTCAAGAGGAAAATTACATATACTACAAATAAAAGGAAAAATTTGGAGAGATTTTTTTTGTTGTTTTTTTTTTTGTTGTTTTTTTAATACTGATATTAGTTGTGTTATTTAATCCCATATTAATTTTAAACAATAAATGCAAGGGAATANTATATATATAAAAAAAAATTATATTTGCACGCTAAAGAATGATAAATCCTCCATGACAGCAATGAGGTTACTGACCGGACAATGCGAGCATTATAGTCGAGGTAAGGCCGTTATTATTCTAGCACGAAATATCGGTACTCCCCAGGGAGATAGAATTTATTTATTTTAAAGAGCAACAGTCATTACCTCTGTGACTGTTCTGTTTGCGCTGCGTCTATTTGGTCTCCAATGTCCTCCGCTTCGAAAATTGGAACAGAACTCGATATTTAAATATCAATCAACCAATTCGTGGTAGCATGACTTCGATAATAGCTGTCACCCGTGTGAGGAGTAGAGGATTTAAAAGAAGACTGAATAATATTAATTATAATTAATTACATTGTTAAGGGGTAATATTAGGAGACGATAATACTAAGAATGATTTAAGTTATTTCTTAAATCGTAGGATGTTCAATAATTCTGAGGGACGTAATTTAAGACAATTCAATTACACTCTTAAGCAGTATNAAATAGAATTTTACGAATAATTAAATTATAATTCTTGTAAATTGAGAGATTTTTGACCGTAGATATTATTATTAGATGGTTTTAGTTGGGGTTCATTCAAGTGACCGAAGTACTTGACCGAACCACAACTAAAATCATCTAATTATAATTATTTTATGTATACTTCTTGTGACCTGTAATTAGTATTATGGGAAAAAATTATAGGAAACAAAAAAAATTTTTCACATTTGGTGTTAAAACATTTTTTTGAGAAACAAATTTTAAGGAAGATATTTAGAAATGTAAATTGAAAAGTTAAGTGGTACACAAATTTTATATAGAAGAACCAAATATGATATTTGAGCTACTTGTCACAATCGTTGGAGTTTGAAAATTAAAATATTGCTATAGGTGTTTATGAAAAAGAAGGAAAATAAAACCAGTCTCATACAATCTACAGAGAACCAGGGGAAAGAAGCATATGTTACGGATTTATTTATCGCAACGCACGGTACACTAGAGAAGATATATATATGGTCAGCACACGATTGGTGGCCATTTGATTTTTTTTTCTTTCTAGTGACTGTATCTCACGAACCAGAGGTCATTGGTCGCCAACTGAAGTTTTCGATTCAAGAACATCTGGAGTCTATGTTTGTATGCGTCGAGGAAGACTGACGTGCAGGGACTTACATAAAAAGGTGACGCATGTAAGTTTCAAAGTTATGTTCTTGTAAATGAAAGGCTACTGTTCTCAAATTCAGTTAGCTTTCGGGCGAGTAGTGTAATTTTGATGACGCCAGGCGACTCACCCGACTCGGGTGGCCAGGATCACACAAAAATTGTAACTAAATATTAATTTTATTCCTGGTTTTTAATCCGTAACGAGCGGATGAATTTGGTTTTTAATTATTCGAGAGTAATAGGATAACGCGCTTGCCTGAATAGCAGGAGATCCAGGTTCGTGCTTATAGTTACTTATGTACTTATAGTTTGTACTTATAGTATAGTTTGTACTTATAGTTTGTAGTTTGTACTTATAGTTTGTAGTTTGTACTTATAGTTATAGTTTGTACTTATAGTTATAGCATAGTTTGTACTTATACCTCCGATTATGTACATAAGTGCTGGGTTAGTTTGATTTTTTTATTCTATTCCCTTACATTAATTGATAAAAAGGGTCACTGTTTGAAATCAAGTTGAGAGCTCATCAGCCTTATTTCCATCAGAACTATGATGGCTTACATGGCTTCACAGAAGGGTGTCATGCACAAACATTGCAAAAGTACCAACCATTGTCATGTCACAACAGTACAGCAGTAATAAAAGAGGACTGTGCACAAATCCTTGTCCTAGGATCCCGTCCTAATGCTTCTCCCTGAGCTGAATCTCCCGATCGTAAAAAATGCATTTGCTATAGGGTAGAGATACTTCAAGCGACACTGCCAAAAGCTGTAGAGAATAGTATTGGGAGAGTTAGGGTAAGTAACTAAAGCGATCATATTTGGGTTTTCCTGAACTAGAAGGAATTTATGTACAATGTCATAAATATTTTAGTCAATTTTATTACTGGTTAGAATGAAGATTCATTGTACTGATCAATCCGGCCGTGAGGTGGAGGGGGAGAAATGGCGACCTGTATGAGGAGCCGGCTTCCAGGGTTAACTGGAGATGCGTAGGACATGTACTTCCGAAGTCTCTCCTAGTACGACTGTAGACGGATCGACGAAAGACGAGATACCTTGCTACAGATTCCAGCATCGTTGATATCTTTTACGGGGGGTGTTTTTCAGCCTGATCGAACTAAAGGTGTATGGGTGTCCTCTGTTGGGTCCTGGAATTTATCTGAACTGTGGATCGCCAGATTTTCTCATAGGTTGAAGTCTCTGAATGGCGGAGTTGAAGTAATGAGTAGCGGAGTAAAGTGGTCTAGTGGTATTTTCGTACGTAACTATGAATCATGAGTGATGCTAATTTGCCCTGGTCAATTTTACGAGAAAGTGGTATTTTTGATGAGACGCGAGGCAAGGTAAATCCTGAAATTACTGCAAAAGAAACTAAAAAAGTGGTGGAGGAATATTACCAATTTCAGGGAAAATTTGCAGTGCTGGCAAATCTCGATTATTATAAAACACGGCAAGAACAAAGATATTATACGATACATGTAATCAATTGAAAAACAGTATCCTCTGAGTACGATAATTGTATCTACATTGGATAATTACAATTCCGTAAGCAGAGTAGGTTAACACAAATGACCCTTCCATAGTTATTGTACATCCACATGGGCATCCTCCATATATATGTATATTCTGACTCATGTACATATTCTCCACCAGCTAACTGAGAGCCTTCAATCCTGTACGTCAAAGGAGGTGGATATGTTTCAACTGCAATACGCTAAGACAGTTCACTGAATCTCAAGAAACAGAATGAACGAGTGATCCACTTAATTCACCTAAGAAATATATAAAGTATTTCCACAAACATACAGATCGGCTGAATGGTTTTTACGCTTATGTAATGATCTGATATGTTATGTTTCAAACAACCCTGCCAGGATTTTGCTTTAAAACTCTTTCAAAATTTTCTTTATAGAAATTTCTGTTGAAATTATTTAATTATAAGATGTAAATAATCCTACCAATTTATAAAAACAAAATCTAGACAATGTTTAAAAATTATTTATTTGTTCGAATTTGTCACTTTTATTTTGCTATAAAAAGTAAAATTACAAAGAAAATGGTGTAGAATACATTTAAAGAAAATTTACACAACCAATATTATTAAGTGTCGGTATTTCAAAACAAAAAAACTGATAAACAAAAAAACATTATGTTGCAAAATGAAAACTTCTGTCCTGTAGGTTTGTTGGACAGTAATATATTTATCCTTATATAATAATGGGAAGACTGCAATAAATTATCTTTGCAAACATTACACTCAAGTGTACATTTAAATAACACCCAAAGCGGTGCTCATCAAAACGTTTTTTTAAAAACAATAATATAGTAAAAGTTAGAAGCAGGTAAAGGAGAATCTAGAAATGACGAGAGCCGGCGCCTCGGCCCTCGCCAAGCTGAATGTCATCGTTCCCTAGTATCAGTCAATTCAGCATTCATATTTGACGTTAATGATGACTTCATAAATATATATGAATGGAAATAACTTATTGGGGCAAGTGGCATTTTCATTTGAGAACAACTTTTTTTCTTAATTTGCCCGTAGATACGAATTATATTAACATATGAATGATCCTGTGGGTGTAGTTTGTACTCGACAGCCTTTAATAAAATAAATAAACACAGTCCATTAATAAATACTATTTTAGGCTGAAGTGACACTGCAAGAACTGATTCCTCATTTTCTTCGATAAGAAATTCTCGACCGCCATCCAACCCTGATCTCAACATCCAGTTGCGATATAACTCAGACTCCCCAAAACACACACGCACACACACACTGGTGGGGCATGCATTGCCTAATCATTTCTAAAAATAACTTTTTCAGGGAATTCCGAATGAAAGTAGCTATTGAGGCTGCCCTCATGGCAGATTATTTTAATATTTTTTTATTTGTTTTCCCGAACACATCGTAGTTTTTATTTTTTTATGTTTTTCGACGAAAGAAATATTTTAGAAGTCACACCGCAAAATTTAAACTTTTGAACGGAGGTAACAGGAACTTAACAATTTATTTTGATGTCTCAGAATCCACAAGTGATTACTTGTTTTCAATATGAATTCTGGCAGGTCGCTTTTAAATTCAGAAAGTTGATTAAGTTATTGAGAAGGCCGATAGGAATAGGGGATTAGATTATTTAGAAAGCTAAATACAAGTTCAAAAGGTGAGTTTGTTGACCGTAGATATTATTCTAAGATGATTTTAGTTGGGGTTCGGTCAAGGTAGATCCAAAAAACACAAATTTAAAAAATGTATTGTTTAATAAAGGATTATCTGCCAACGTTTCGGCTTACATTGTAAGCCATCTTCAGGGCTATAGAAAATACAATGTCATGAGAATACAATAATAATTGAAATTAGTATAATAGAGAATTGCAATAATATAATGTGATATCAAGAGTATGAATGTAGAAAGCTATGTAAGAAAATTTAAAGTTTATGACAAACAATTTGAAAAAGAACCAATTTGAAAAAAACATGCAAACAAACAGCTTATTGACAAGAAAAAAAAATACAAGTACTCATTAACTAAAATATTAAGGAGTTCGCTCCTTTTTGGAGGGTGGGTATTAAAGAGACCGCGAGAACTCCACTTTCTAGAAAAACTACCGTGGCTCTTGCTCAGGGGTCAAGTTTGAGTAAGGGAAGAAATAAGGGCGATGAAATTCAAGAAGGAGTACAACAAATTAGGTACCGCGGACATTTACTTCCAGGAGAAGCCAGTTGACTGTGTGAGATACTTCAAGGCAGACAGTGGCTTCACCAACACTGTGTCACCGGTGACTCACATGGCATCAGTGAACAGGTGATCAGTGAGCGTCACGGAACTGATCGCATACAGACCTCGAAGTAGTGCTTCACAACTGCTACCGCGAGTGGCGGGGATAAAAGGAGGGAATACTTCATGGGGAATCATCAATGTGGGAATAGTCGAACTTTATAAGGAGGAATTGGTTGGGGATTCGGAGAGTCATGAATTAGTAATGATAAAGCAGGAGTTTCTCTCCCAGATCACCCTCACTGCCCTGAAGAAGGCCTCAAATCTAGTTCGAAACGTTGGCAACAAGAAAAACTATTTTGTTTGAGTCCCTGACCTGCCTCGTTTAACCCATCTTAACTACTAGAACAGGAGCAAAAAGGCAAACCATGCCATTAATTAGTGAAAATATCTCTAAAAAGCGGCGAGACCATTGCAAAAGATGAAGAAAGATGTGGTATCTACGTGTGTTTAAAATGGAATACTTAATGGGAAATTCCTGATTTTGTTAAGAAATTTTTATTTTGCTGCTTCCAAAGTTTCACCAAAATCTACGTTATCATCTTCAGTATGAAAAACATTAATCATTAAATTTGAACTAATTTGTATTGAGCACAATTAATAATTTATCGGGGCCCGGATAGCAGGAGATCCAGATTCGAGTCCTGGCTGAGACAGTTAGATTTTTTAATTATGTTCCCTTGCACTTAAAATTGTTAAAAGCAATGTAATGTATGCAAAACAACTGGATATAAAATATTTTATTCTTTCAATGTAAACATTATAAGTATATTATATTATTAATTTGTCTGATTAATTTGCTTAGAAGGAAGAAGAGAGAGGCGATTCGTAGGCCACATGACCAGCAGGGGGAGGAGACCCCATGTTCTTAGCCCAGATGCTGGTCATCTATCACACGCCGTTGAGGAACGCACGCCATAACCTGGCATAGGAATTCAATTTTGCCCGAGGAAGTCCTGGCGGCCCCAAGCTCCACTCCTACCTAAATCCTTACTAAGTGTGGTCACCTAATAACTTCCTTCCACTTGAATAACTGAGTCTTCTTCTTCTCCTACGCTTATAACCAGAGAGGAATAGGGGTTTCTTTAAATAGCCTTAACTTTGTTCAACAACAAATTATAAAATTTACTATTAATGTGTAGGATAATTTATAAGTAATCTGAACTATTTAAGAAAATATTATTGACTTTTAATTTTTTCTGAATCAAAAATCTCTCGATTGATTTAATTTTTTTTCCAATTTTTCAATTTGTTATGGCTATCTATTAAACTTAGTTATTACTTTTACATGAACATTACTATCCATCTTCGCTATAAAAAAAAAAAAAAAATTGGACTAATGTGAGAATCCTGGATGCCAATATAAATTAAAAGTAATGAGAAAAAATAATATATGAATACACTCATGCATCACATGATAATTAGCCTAGGACCTACGAAAGCCCTATTAGATTTAGTATTCTGGATTCGCTGGGTATACCGATGGACGAAGACAAAAGCAGTACTACCCCTACCAACTTGTAAACAATTGACCCAAATAAACTACACTTCGTCTTCTGTTTTAAGTCATATACTTAAAAATAAATAAATAAAAAGTCCCTGAACAGGCCATAAAAGAGGCCTCCATATGTAATCCCAGGGGTGATATATTACGTTAAGGATGTCTTTATTCTTGGCCCACTGTGCACTAGAGAAGGCCGCCTGTTGATTTTTTCCCCATTCATTGAAGAATGGTTCAAAATTAGGATTGAGTGTTCCCTAGGGTCACAGTAGGAATAGTCTGGGTTAATAAAAGAGATGCACTTAAAGAGAAAAAACAAAACAAAAAAAACTGTAAAACTATAAGAATTGAAACATCGTACCTTTGGCTCAGGAGTACAGTACCTTAACTATCAGAGGACCTTGCATAACGAAACGCACATAATAACAGAGAAAATGTAGATGCAAGCGAATAAGATTCATGATCTTAAAAAATAAAGAGTAAAAACTTATTTAAAAAACAAAAAACTGACTGGTAAGTCCATATATTTTCAATAAGGTACCCCATGTTTTCTTACTTTATTAGAAGTCTTTTTAATAACTGATACAAAAATTATATCAAAGTTCATTAGTTAACGGTAAGTTAATAAGTAACATTATATTGGTAAGAAAAGAAAGAACACTTAATGGTGTCTAGCCGGGCATAAAGGTTGTAGCGACCAGTTTAAGAGTATATGACGAATGGGTTAGCCTTAGGAACCGACAGAAATGACGACATGATTAGCAATAGCATTATTTTCCCTTTGATAAGAAGCAACTTCTCCCTTTGGGTCGGAGGATTTTCGCCTTTGAGATGGAAACGCTTCGAGGATGAACTCGGACTATATGATCTCTCGGGAAGGCAATGACGACTGGGTTCCAGCCGGAAGCAGAGGCTCACGGTACCCGCGATCCGCACCAGTGCTCCCGTCTGACGGTCCTCCGGCGAAATAAAACCACACTCCCGGCAGACAGCTCTGACGAAAGGGAATTATCATATAAATGAGGCAGCTGGCCATCGCGAAGGACGTGTTTTCTCCCCCACGTGCGCCCATGTGCGTCCCACCATCATATCACTTTGTTCAAAATCAGTTTGATCTCCTCGCGACAATCTTCTTCATTAGGCTTTCATAAGCTGACAACTACTGAGAGTCCCAAATACGCTTAGACCACTATTCTTGGCCATTACTTACATTATAAAACAATTACATTTTAATAAATAAAGGGGTGCCAGGGTAGTTAATATAATCCGTTTGGATCTAGCAATACTGGCGCTGCGGGTTAAAATCCCGACTTGGACAAGCCTTTATTGATAAAAAAAAAAAGAAGCTTGTCCTGAGCCATTGATCTTTAGAATGGGATGACAACCCCAAGGGATAGCGCTTCCATGTTCCTAATGGTCGAAATGGTGGCTGACAATTGATGAAAAACCAAACAAAAAAAAAGAACTAATGAAACAGCTAATGATTATAAAATATGAAATTTTGTGAAAAGAATGAATTATTTTTACTTTTCCAGGCGTGGGATTGTGAACACTCAATGTGGTTATTCTCAGCTGAAGGGACAGTATTAATACGTCTTCGAAGAAGAAGTGCGCGCGCGCATTCGCAACATTCGTATACACTTATTCTTAAAGTAGTAGTTAAGTTAGTTAGCTGAAATAAGAAAGTTAATGTTGCATGTAAATAAATTTATTTTATCACCACATAACGTATTTATCGTTCACAATACATGAAGCAATTGGCGACACGAAAAAACTTCCTTAACTTATAAGATACGATATAAATATTAATCAATTGTTATTTAGCCTGAAAGAGTTTTTACAATTTTGAATAAGAAAAGAACAAATTCAAAATAAATATGTAAATAATACAGGTTTACTCACTGCCATTATAGTACAATTCAAGATTCAACGTATACAGCACAGTAACTTACCTGAAAAAAGAAGAAAAAAGATTTAAGGCTACAGGAAAAAAATCACAATAATGCATAAATTCAATTAGTAATTTTTTTGTTCCCTTTAACCATTTAGGGCCAGTGAGGGAGGGGCTTTCAATTGGTAGTCACCCTATTATAAACACCCATGGCTTTATGGTATTTTTTTTCCCTTCATTTATTTTATCTTTCATTTCTCGATAAAAACTTTCGGAAGACAGGATTTAAACTCGCAGTGTTAGGTTAAGATTTCCTGTGCAACACCAGCGCCCCTTGAATACAATAAAATAAGAAATAAATAATCAATGCAATATATATTTCTGGGCAATTTTTAGAACAATTTAAATCCATATAATTCAATTAAATTTAAAAGGTACAGTAAAACATTTATTTCACAAAAAGGCTATAAAAGAAAAAAAACAACAGTCACCAACATAAGCAGATTTCCCATGTTTCATTAAGATGTATATAAATAAGAGTAAATAAGAAAAGAGGCAAGAAGAAGAGAACAATAAGCTTGAAAGGTATGACCGCTAAAGGTTGCCATAGACAGGCGGGGAAGGCCCATCCGTCTTAGTTGCTTATAACTTACTTTAAACATGGTGGATAGTAAAAAGAGCGTAAACAGGAAAATATGTAATAATCATTTCAGTAATTCTAGAAAAAATATGTGATAAAGGAAATGTAATAATAACCATTAATATTTTAGTAAGCTTTGTAAGTTTGTAGTACTTGTAAGAAAACCTTTGTGTAATACAAATGTTATAAATTGCATCTGTTATATGGAAAATAAATATTAATCGTGTTAAGTATAGTAACGATGGCGATAACAACTTGCTCTAACAGTTCCTTTAACGCGGTTTTAGCTTATTAAAGAACTCACTAAGGGTTTGCGAGTAAAAACTCAGACTCCTATATCCTAAATCTATTTAGTTCATTTTTTCCATGGGAATAAATATCTCCCAAGTGAAGAATGGGCAAAATATTTACAGAATGACTCCATCAGAAATTTTATTTCTTGAATTAATTATGAGGAATGGAAAATTATCAAACCATTATTCGGAAATTTGCTGTAAATATGGGGTTGAGACGGGGAACATCAATTTTCCACATATAACCCACCGAAATGCCAATGGGGCCCCGCGTAATGCGACTTTTGAGGAATATGCGAAATTGCAAGAGAGGGGGATTATAAGATTTCAGCTGTGAGAAAGTACATCTTGGTACTTTGGTGAGAGCACTAGTACAAATCACTTCCAACACGCGTACTGCTTCAGATTCGCATGATTCGCGGGCATTAGCACACCATATCTGAGCGAATCTATTTTTCAAGAAGTGCACTGGTAAGTTTAGAATTGCATGACGCCCCTTTATTATTAGGGCTTTCGTGCACTCATACTTTCTCCATTAGCGAATTATTTTCAACATAGCTAACCCGAAATTTCTATTGGTTCTAGAAAAAAATGAAAATATATTACTATAATCATAAGAACATCATAAACCAAGGTTTATGTATATATNATGAATAATGTTAACAGCATACTTAGAGTGGTCTCTAAAAAGGCAACTTAGAGCAATAAAATAACAATTTGTTTTATTTAATTAATAATATTCATCAATATTATATTCATATATTATATTCGAACACATGTGTTCGCCCACGAGGATGGATAATTTCCGAAAGCGCTCGCCAACAGAAGATGGTTTGCAGAAACCAATGAAGACGGATAATAGAAGGTATGATAGTTCTATATTCATTGGTAGTATAACCCTTTAGATTGTTTAATAATATTCATGTTTAAAATCCGATTGTCTTTAACTAGTGTTCATTAAAAGAAAATTTTTTTATTTTTATTTTAAAACTTGAGTTATTTATAAAAACTTTTCTTAAAAATTCCGTTTTCTTCTGGGTCAAATAATATATAACATTTAACCATCATTTTAATGGTTTTATTTCAACTTGTAGATTTAGTTCTTTCTCCTTTTTATTTTATTTATTTATTTTTTTTAAAAATGATTTCAGTTACAAAGGAATAAATATATTGTATTAATACAAAAATTGGTGAATAATGCTGTCTTTACAGATATCCAAAAGGGTTGATAAAACGAAAAATATATTTTACAATATCGGAGTTGGGTAGTGGATTTTATCTATAGTTTACATTGGTATGTAATGATTGATTTATATCTTTTATTACTTGCTATTGAAGACTATGCATTCATTAATTTTAATGCGAAAGATAAATTTTAATCTTCCATTTATGATTAGGACTAAGGATGCAGTCTATAGTAATTAAAGTAAGCTAATTAAAAATATAAGTTATCAAACTAAGTTATAATATATTATATATTATTTCCATAACGCTAATGATGGATTGATTTCCCTCTAAAACCTTCCTTCCCGCCAACCGATTCACGCCATTAGCGAACTCATCCAACGGTTTGCAAAAAAAAAAGCTTAAAAAGCGAATTTGGTTATTTACTTATTTTAAAAATTTCGGACACTTTGTAGTATCGATGATGATGCGTTGAAATTCCTTGATAAGTCGCATCAACATGTAAATCACGCAGCAAGAGAACACATACCACCCAAACGTTACAGGGCCAAGAAGCACGTAGGAGTTGCAGAGAAATATGAACAACTTTTTTTTTTCCTATGAGAAATGTGTAAAAAATGACGATCAACTGAACGAGTTTAAGTTTATCCAAGGAAAAATCTTAGCAAGTATATTTTTTTTTTATAAATTCCAACCTCAAATAACTATTTCAAATTAAGTTTCATAAAATCGTAATAGCCGGTTAGCGGCACAGCTAAACCAAGACAGGTTTTTCGGCTATTGCATACGGAATACTAAATTAGTACTTGGATAGGGGGAACAAATTGCTACAAAAACAAAATAAACCGCAACGAAATGGGTTGACTCTTTTAAAACTCAGCAGACAAACAAAGGGCTAAAAATACCCTTATCGAATTTAGGATGCTCTAAAATGCACAGATCCGCCAAAAGGCATACAATAGGTATATAATCTGTCCTAATAACTAAAAACAAGTACACAAAAACTTAAAATGGACTTCGATAAAAAGAAAATGTATAAGAAGAAAATATTTAAAGCAAATAGGGTCGCCAGGCTAGCTCAGGGGATCCGGTGCAGGTCTCGCAATCCTGACGCTGCGGGTTCAAATTCCGCCCAAGGATTCTTACTGATAAATAAAAGCGTGTCCTGAACCATGGAGAGTATAGAAGTGGTTGAAAAGGAATAACAACACTATTAAAATAAATAAATAAATAAATAAATAAAAAACCAATTCATTATCATTAAAACATCTAAGCAATTAATTAATTCTTTTGATTTTGATTTTTTCACTCAAAGCATATCTAGAGATAAATCTATTTAAAATAACCGCCATTAACGATAATTGACTGCTTTTCAGAGGCATATTACTCGCTGCAGTATAGACTAACGAATTAATATTTAAATATTATACATACAATATTAAAACATTACAATTGGACAAAATAAAGGGAATGCGTCCATTCAACTTATCAGGACTAAGTGCAGGGAGTATAGAAAGGCGGGAAGATCGTGAAGAGCAAAGAAAGGCTACAGATATAGTAAGGTTATGTAATGTGTGAAAGGGCAGTGGAAGTCAGCTGGTCTCCGTCAGAACTAGTTACCATCAGCGACTGGGAGTGCTACCTGAACCGAAGAGCTCCTGTATCTCCAACTCGTTAAGGCATTTCCACCGACACAGACAAGGCACGAATGGAACTTAACGCTTCGGATTTATAACCAAGCATAGTAGGATGTACAAGGAAGGACCGTAAGTAGTGGGAAACATCCAGCACTGATTCAAGCTGGACAAGTTGCTGACCGCGAAAGTATACGGTAAATCGGCAATCGGTAAATGTGCAGGTTAAAAAAAAAAAAAAAAATGTATTCGTCTAAGTTTTAGCAAGCCATTCTCTGGGCTGATAACAAAATTAGAGTCGAAATAAGTAAAAAAATATAAAAAGCATATAATTACAATCCAAAAATTAAAATGTAATAGTAATAGAGGAACACTAAGCTGGTAGAAGGTAGTAGTAGGATAAGTAGCATAGATGTGCAGGAAGAGGTACCAAGTTCATGTGTACGCTTTCGGATAGTGAGCTTCTATTGGAAAACTTACTTATTCATGTGTGGAAGGTAACACTGTCAATGTCGAGTGTTATTGTTAAAGTAGTTTATAGTCAAGTTTTTTAGTAGGAAGTCATGACTTGTGTTCAGAAAACGGACACATGTCTTAGACTCCCATAACTTAAGTAAGTTTTTTATTCATTTTTTAACTAGTCACTCTAATTCAAAATTTTCATAGTTATATGCCGTGGGAAGTCCCCAAACCCTCCCTTGAAAAAAAAAAAAAAAAACTTTAGCTGAAAGAATAGGCGATTGTTGATGTCTTCAGATTAATTCCAAATACAAATCAGGATTTCGATAAGCCTAAATATTTCTCCGCAAATTCTCATTTTGTGCAAATATAATGTATATGAAGGCACGAAAACACAAATAGAAGAACTCGAGCTCACACACTTACTTAAACACATAAACGCTAAGGCAGGCACGAAAGCAAGAACACACATTCGCACAGCGAATAGGAGCGGTATTCGCACGCGGGCTGTAAATTGCAATTTGAATAAAACCCCCAGACTAAATAGACATACATTGGAAGGAATCAATGGAGAACCCCCAACAGCAACAAGACACTTTTTAGAGTGAATGAGCTGAGGGGAGCTGGTCTCAGCTGCAAGCGGAGTACCATCCAAGTACCACTTCTCGTATCTCATTTTCACCGTAACATACACAAATATAGGGATATTCAACTCAAAGAAAATACGTAAGTGGAAAAATCCATTTCATTATTGATTTACTGTGAAAGCTTTACAGTTACAAACTGTATTTCGTAGATATAACCAATTAAATTAAATTAGAATAGAATTTGTTGAAGTTCGGTCAAGGTTGATTAAAAAAAAATTTACATTTTATTATCTGCCGAAATTTCAGCTTCATTATAAGCCATGTTCAGGGCTATTGAAGTACAATGTCGTAAGAAAACATGAGAAAAAATGTATGATTTACATTATTGTACTAGAACTCCAGTTAGTTGTTTTTCTTTATGAAATTTGGCAGATGGCTTTTAAATTCAAAATGAAATGGTGAGTAAATTATTGCGCGAAAGTGGATCAACATGAGGGGGGATTGCCTGAAATGTTATGTGTGAGTAGACTGTTTTTTTCACTACAACGGGTGTAATATTTAGTGTTGAGCAATGAAACTGA
This sequence comes from Oncopeltus fasciatus, assembly GCA_000696205.2. NCBI lineage: Eukaryota > Metazoa > Arthropoda > Insecta > Hemiptera > Lygaeidae > Oncopeltus > Oncopeltus fasciatus. The sequence continues at coordinate 197,050 of KZ808453.1, read as the reverse complement.
ACATAAAAATACTAAATAGTCCAAATTAAAATATTCACCAATATATTTTGTTGTATAATTACACTACTTCATTTAANATAATTTTTGAAATATAATATTTTAAAGAAAAATATTAGGAAAAACATTTATTTCTGAATTTATCTTCAAGCTAAAAAAAAAAAAAAACACTATTTACTACATCAATCGACCAGCCTACAGCGAGCCTCGGTTTTCTTTAATCTAATGTTTTTTTTATTATTTTAGTAATTTATTATTAAACAATAAATAAGTATAGAAGGAACTACACCGGGATTTTCGAAATTATTTATTGTAATCATTCATTATACTAATTTATTCATTAAAACCAGTGTGAGTAAATGTATCAATGTGAGTTTGTGAGAAATACGTATACATAAGTATAAGTGTGTGTGAGGGTGTGTATATATACACAAATAAACACATATATCACTTATTCAAATAATATAATTAGTATAGACTGCCGTTTGATACAAATCCCTTACGAATTGAACTTCATCAATAATTTCGTCCGGACAGAAATATAAATGATTAATGAGTATTGCAACGAAGGCTATGTCGAATGACAAAAATATAAAAAATGTATATAAAAGTCCCGAAAAGCTTGTTCATCAAAAATTAAAAAGCTGACTAGCAAGTTACTCGCTCACCATTCAATAGAGACATCCAACAGAAATATACCTCAGTGAACATTCCACTCCACACAAACTTCTAGGTTTATTATAAATGGATATTTGCCTATGAGATGACAAAGAAAAATTTCGTAAGAGTTTGCTAGAGAAAAATAAAGGATTCTCGAATGCAAATAAGAATCTTCCATTTCTGTATCTAACGCTTCGAAAAACATTGTGAGAGAGCTTCACCGACACAAGTTACTCCTAAGTTACCTACACGAGCTCTGAGAGTGGCTTATGCTGTATGCCGAAATTCAGGGATTGAACATAAAAGTTAAATCTGGTTTTGGTTCGAGAATTTACCAATCTTTCGTCTCTAACCCTGAACTCACTTGAATTAATCTTTCACCCGACTATTTTTTTTTCCTTTCGTTAGACGTGGTGACTGAACCACGATAAAACCTTCCAGTGGGCTGATGATTAATTGAGGCGAAGCCTACTGCCATTATGGAAAACTGAGGCAAACTAATAATTCATTAACTCCTTTATTATAATAGCAATCGGCAAACATAAGGAAAACTTAAGTGGACTAAAAAGAATGTTATTATAGCTCCTGTTTAAAACCTGTGCATTCCTCCTCTTAACTTTCTACATAAATGTGGTTACTCTGAGCCAAGCAGAAAAACTCCACGGCCTCTGTGAAGACTCAACACTACCAGGGACATTGTAGACCTCCACTATAGAAAGTAATTAGAAATTTATGGGCTTAAGGAGTTTCCCAACTCCGAAGATGCCGTGACAACGTTGTCTAAACTACTTTAAGAGTAATACGAGCTCTTGCTTCTCCAAGTTAAGGAGAGGACTAGAAAATCGAAACTTATGATTCCCCTCTCTTCCACTCCCCCCTCTATTGGCCGATAAATAAATCGCTAAAAACTTTAAGGAGAATAGTGAATGTCTGTTGCTGAAACACAAATGCTTCAGAAGGAGAGAGATTGAAGGAAGTAGAAAAACGTAGAACGGAAAGGAAATACTTTAGGGAAGGAAAAATTGAGAAAGGATGCGGTAATTAGGAAAAGAAAAAATTTGGGACAGACTGAAAGAAAATAGAAGAGAGTAGATAATATATTGAGAAATACAACTTGGAGGAAAGAAATAAAATTTGGTTGACTTCTAAGAAAACAGGAATGAAAAGCAATTAAGTGTCTGATCAGATTTATAACGATACAGAAAAAAGGGAAAGAGAGAGAAAAATAAGAGGAAGAGAGAGGTCCAGTAATTGAAAAAGAATACATTCAAAAGTGAAACAATGAGAATTAAAAGAATACGGCGAGTATGGGCGAAATGAAAGAAGAAGAGAAAATGAGTAGAGAAAGACGGGGGACAAGAAAGGGGAAAACGAATGGAGGAAAAGAGAGATAGATAGAGAGAAAGAGAGAAACAGCGATACAACCTCCGTAACGGACGGAACGTAAATCCCGAATTTCAATAAAACTGTCATGAGAACAACTTCAAAAGGTTCATTACTTCGGAACTCGCTAAAGGAAGATAAAAGACCAAGAAATAGAAGGCCATAATAGGACTTTAGGGGAGGGAGAGAAAGAGACAGTGAAGCACTCTTCAAATGGAGAAGAGAATGAGGCAGAGGTAAAGGAGTAATGTTACCAAAAGGCCCAAGTTTAACTGTGACCAAACTACTTATATTCAGTGCGGCCTGTATCCACATTGAAGTATTTAATTTTACAATTGAAGGCACCTGAAAGTCAAGTGTGTATACTCGACATATCTCTGTACGCTAAGGCAAAACAAAACATTCTACCGATCAAATGCTTTACATCACTTAGAAGGGATTGAGAAGGTATTAAGTTGCCCGTTTTACTATTCCACGCACTAGTAATATAAAAAAACTACTTACAGATATAAATTATTTGTATCGATAAAGTAATTTATTTGCGAGCAGTGTGAGATGATGCAAGTCGAATTCTAGCCAGCTCATCAATAGATGGTCTTTGTCCAGCGATACAAAACTCTCTCATATGTTTCTGAGCAAATAAATTAGCATGATACTTGCAAAAAAGTATAGGAGCTAACAAGGTACGCAATAACGCACTTACTGTAAAAAACCGAGTCCTAGTACCACTAACAACTACTACTAGAGTACTACTAAAGAACATTTACAAAATCTCCACTTCTAGTTGGAGACCAGTGTGTCTTATTGTGCTTATGAATAAATACCCTAACATAATTTAGAAAGTGCTCCCTTCGTGTAAAGTCATGTGAATGGCCATGTACCGAACATGGACGAGGGAATATCTCTAAATATAATAATAATAAATAAAATAAATCAATCAAGTAGGGGCAGTGTAATTTCGTATTAGGTCAGTAGAGGCAGCGTATAGAATAAATTATCAGCATATATTTACTTTTTATCCACTTAAAAAATGAAAATATTTTTAAATAATTCTTCANTTTAAAGTTATAATGTGAAAATGGACCACACATTGACACACATTTATAAGTTTCAAGTCCGTGAATATAAACTCTTAGAGCAATATAAGGAATAGAAATAGAAGTGTTTTCACACATGTGTGTTGAAGTAGGCCGAAAAGTATGCACATACACAAAAATATTTACATCAACCGGCCGGTAAATATTTTTAAGACCTACTCTCTTTATAGCATTTACATTTGATGAGTTATCAAGAACAAGAATTGTATCACTGCTCAGAGGTACGGGAAATATATTAATTCATAATATCAAAGAACAAATGACTTTTACTAACGGGAAAAATGTTAAAAGAAAATTTTTTATCCATGACGATCTCATTAGTTCACATTCCCTCCATGAGCTAAATGATAAGAGGATAACTAGGAGTAACTTATCAAACAACACACTAATTATGAAATACTAATAACCTATAACACAAAATGTGACGACCACATTTAAGGTAGAAATTAAAAATTATTGCAAACTATTAGCGAATAAAAATTTTTATTTTAAACTATACAAATATTAGTCTTTTAAAAACAAAATCAAATAAAATTAAAGGATATATTTGGACGTCTTACATGAAATTCAATTACAAAGCTGCTTAAATGTTTTGTATTTTAAAATGAATGCTTTATATTTATATTTTAAAGGCTGCAAAAAATAACCGTTTTTCAATATAACCACCCCTAATCAAATAGCCGAAAATGACTATTTTCAGAGCTTTATTTCTGAAATAATTCAGAAATAATAATAATGAAAATAATTATATGAATACACTCTTCCTAGTCGGAACTCCATATTTGTACAATAATTAGACACAATTATAATTATTTTTCTATACTGTTTACCTCAGGAAATGGTACAAATATAAATAGAATACATTTGTAAGTATACTCCATATGGAACTGACGATACGGTTGTTGATTACGAAAATTTATATATTTTTCTTTTTTGACAATTTGTATTGATTGATAGTTGATACTAACTTATAAAGTAAATTAATAAAGGATACTAACTTATAAAGTAAATTAATAAATAAATATACATACTTTTGCCCACACATTTGTGTTAAGAA